>JAJMCG010000007.1:0-140496 GCA_030572895.1 Jamesozyma jinghongensis
TGTAAACCTTTCATGAAAAGATTTGTCAAAGCTTCCTCAGAGATAGTATTAGGTGGTAACAAGGAAGAATATCTTTCAAATTCACTAATATATTTATCAACGTTATTTTTTTGCTGTAATGTTGAAATTTTAGCAATAAGGTCAAAATTATCAATCTTTCTAGTAAACGTAGCCTTAAAAGCTGTAATAAATGGTGAAAAATGCGTAGTACCAAGATCTTTATTGCGTATAAATCTCATGAACCATGAGAGTGCAGGACCTTTTAAATTACTAGCCAGAAACCCAATACGTTGTCCGTCATCAGTGACGTTCTTGAAAACAATTTGAATTTCCAGTTGTTGTAAAAAATTAGTGAGTAAATACAGATCTTTCTTAGTTCCAGAAAACTGTGTTGGTACTTTAATTTCAGTTACTTTAGACTTCGCAGCGCTACCAATTGTTGTAATATATATTTCCTATGTTTTTATCCAAAACTGGTAGAATGTAAAAAATAAATACATCCGGTAAACTAAGGGTAGAGCGCCAGAGCGTGAATATTTTTGATTATCTTTACTGCAGAAAAATGTCTGGCGCCTAACTCCTGATTGCAGTTCACTCTCTGCTGATTGGTAATGTATCTTAAATCAACCTTAAATAGTGAAGTTTCGTACTGTTGGAACAAGTGGTACTGATATCAACTGGTTGAAGTAGTATGTCATATCAAGTCATTTGACATTAACTGAAAAAGGTCGTACTTATTGAACAATAACTGAAAAAGGTTTCATTAAATAAACAAAAAACATTGTTCTATAAGGTCAGACGATTATTTTATAATGGATGATGGTATAGTTAAAGATCTATTAATTGGACTTAACTTGTTAAATTGGCTAACACAGAAGTATGCGCGTGTTGTGAAAATAGGAAACCTTATTACCACATTAGATAATATGTCTAAAAGAATAGATCTTACCATCTTACGCCAACATAACTAATAATGGTATATAAGTGGGTTGAGTTTATACACACTCTTTATAATTTATTCCTAACTTCTTTCACATTTATATATTATATATTATATATAACCAACCAGTGTGTGTTTTATTTCCCACAGCATAATATATTAATTATTACTGCTACTTATTAATTACTGAACTGTTCTTAAAATAGACAATAATCAACAGAATCAACATTTATCCATATATTGCTAGTATAAATGAATAAATATTTGTTCATGTGACTAGAATATTATTACACAATTGTACACAAGGTGACATAAATTATAAGACCAGAGAAGTTAGGTTTGTACAGTCATAAAATTAGTGAAAGCTGAAGCGCAAGGATATATAATGTAATAGGATCGAGGAATCAATATATATAAATAGGGAGGATGTGCATACATATGTTGTATAAAATTACATATGTTCTTTTGTGGATTCTAAAATCCATGAGCAGAACTTTAAGTATAATTCGTATACAATCAAAATAAAACCTTTAGAATAAAAATGGAATCCAAACAATTACAGAATAATTACCTTTCCAGTGATAAGCCCACCCCCCTCTAAGGTTGTTGCATTAATCTTCCTAAAAAATGTTAGAGTTTAAAATAATATTATCTTACATTGGTACTTTCCGAAAATTTTATAAGACTGGGAAAGGAATAAACGTTATGAATCATATGCTCGACTAACTATTCTGAAGTTTACATATTAGAGATTTATTTCATCTTAAATAAATACTTTTAGATCTTTACACGTATTTCCTGTATTGGAAGTAAGCATGTTAACTTTAAAAAAAGTGTAATACAAGATGCTATCAAGGGAAGTACTCCTGATACTAAGACAAATTTCGACTCTATGTTAGGGTTTAATCGGTCAAATATCAGTTGTGACCATTAACATATTTTTACCAAAACATTTAAATTTTCTTAAATTTGCCATTTGGAAACAAATTAACTCAGATGAAAGGTTACTGATTTGCTTGTAGCTATTGTTTTCCGCTACCATCTCTATTTTACAAGTCCCCGGACTTGAAACGTGTTTCAATTTTTGCTTTAACTGGCGAAAATTAAAATTTTGTCAAAACTACTCACCCTTTTAAAAACACAATCCCTGCAAGCAAATTCCTACTCACCCATAAAAAAAATCATCATCATGTCTTTAAGTATTGCCTCCCGTACTGTTGCTAGAAATGTTCTAGCTACTGCAACTAGATCTCATGTCCTTAGCCAATGCTTAAGAAAGACCGCTATTTCCATGCCATTGAGAAGAAATTTCTCTTACACACCAATCACCTTCAACCAACAAAGAAGTACTGTCAGTGATCTATTAAAGTCTGAATTAAATTTAGAAACTGAGTCATTTGCTAACGAAAGTGAGACCCCTGCCTTATTTAAGGAATTCTTGGACAAATATGATTTCAGCATTGTTGCCACACCTGGTAAGAATGAGGCTCAAATCACTAAGAAGACCAATGATGGTGAGACTGTTAGTGTTTTCTTTGATGTTGCCCAAGTTGCTAACTTGCCATATGACGATGCTTTAGCTGAAACCAACGCTGCTGAAGAAGAAGCTGTCAACGAAGAAGATTTTGACTCCATGGCTGACAATTTTGCCAATGTTAACGTTGTTATTAGTAAAGATGTTGATGGTTCAAGTGTATCCTTCGAATTGCTAATGAACTTACAAGAGGGTTCCTTTTACGTTGACAGCGTCACGCCATTTGCGTCCAAGGATTCTGCCTTAAACGAATCGGCTGAAGCTCAATTAACCAGAGAATTGGTTTACCATGGTCCACCATTCTCTAACTTAGATGAAGAATTACAAGAATCTTTAGAAGTTTACCTAGAAAGTAGAGGTATTAATGAAGAATTAACTTCCTTTATTAGTGCTTACTCAGAATTCAAGGAGAACAATGAATACATCCAATGGTTGGAAAACATGAAGAAGTTCTTCAATTAAACCGGTCAATGTTAGTTGCTTGTAAATAATCTTATTACTTCGTTTTAAGTACACATATATATTTAAACAAATCTTAGTACATACAATATCAAATTATGTTTTTTTTACTGGACTATTGATTTTGAAAAAAGATTATGTATTCCCTAGCAGTAGCAATGAAGGGCAGAGCAATAAGCGACATGACAATGTTTGAAAGATATAATGGCCCGGTATTAATTGAAAGAATAGCTGCTATTCTTAACAGCGATATTGGGACTAAGGAAGAGAGAAAGAATTGGGCGGTTATAGGTATTAACTATCTAAGAAATGTTGGATATTTGCATTCCCCACACTGGGATATACTGTCTGCTGAAAGTGGAATTCCATTATCAAATATAGAAAAAGATTTATACCCACCAAGTCGAACGGATGATACCCGCTTATTAGAGTACGTGTTAAGTCATAACTATACAGATGCATTGCAAATACTTGAATCGCGTGAAATTCAACACTCCAAATATTTCCATAATCTTGAACAAATTACGAGGATAGTAATTTTGTCTAAGAATTATAAAAAGATTGAGGACTTGGAATATCGTGTGCGTAATATAAATGATATTCATGACATAAGCCAAGATGAATTGGCCGCTTATCAAAGAATTCAATTACTTATATGCGTGTCATATTACCTACAGGGTAAATATTTTAAATGTTGCAGCACCTTCTTTAATAAATTCTGTAATGATATCGACCTATTGAAGATCATTAACACGGAAGTCTCAAATCTTTTTATATCGAACGAGGAGATTCTATTGATGGTTACTATATCTTCTTTAGTCTCCATTCCATTGGATAACTTGGGAGATTTCATATATTTGGATGGTGTTAAGCCCTTCTTTAAATTATATCCAATATTAATGAAGTGCACAGAATTATTAATACAAACCAGCTTTCATAAATTCTTTGAAATATGGCATAACGATATTAACTTAAAATGCACACAGAGCTTATTCCTTAGTGAAGGTTGGCCATTTGCACAGACTATCATGAGAACAAAAATATATTTTTTCTATATGCGTGTGGCAAACAAGTTACAGATTAGTTATCTATCAAATGTGTTAAATATAGATGAAAACCTTTCTAGGAAAGAAATTCTCACGTTAATCCATTCTGCTCGTCTTAATGTAGAGGTTGAAGGTGATGATATCTCGCATAAACATAAACGATTGTTGGATGATATTGTAGAGGGATTGCAGAAGAATGAAGTTGACATACAAACTATTCTGGATGAACAGAAATCTTTAAATTTTGATTTAGGTGAGTTTGTTCAAGGAAACATAAGAAACAATGAGTATCTTAATGGATCACATTCTGAATCTCACAATATCATGCCTAAGGAAGAAGTTGAAGACATAGATCTCAGGCATAACAGTTTTAGTGACATGTGTGATTCGTCGAATGAAGCATAATGTGACACATTATACATATTAGTCTTAAAGCACGGGTTGTATATAGAGTGCATATTGTTATAGCGAAAATAGCAAAGCCAGGTTTTCGTTCATCGAAAAAGATACAAGTTTACCAAACACTTCTTAACGTCTTTTTGGATACACTAATTTTTCTGACTTTTTTTGGGGTGTCTAATACTGGTTCTTGCTTTAAGGTGTCGATAGCCATCGAACTGTCATCTATATTCAAATATTCCTCTAAATCAACAGGCTTCCTCTTTTTAGAGACTTGTATTGGATCCTGGGTTTCATTGGAATCCTTTAGTTCTAAATCTTGAAGATTGCAAGATGAAGGCAATGAGTCTGAAAATGAATTTCGAAGTTGTTTAATCTCTTCCAACCAACTATCCAGTTGCGCTTTCGATACTGGTAATAATTCCGTGTAACATGAATGAGCCTTATCTGTTTTGGAAATAAAATACCAAATATATGATTTTCCATTTGTGAATTCTGTACCATCTTGGCTTATTACACCTGGGATATCCACATAAACTTTAGCGGTGATTGGTCTCTTAGTAGTATTAGTAGGATTATTTTTCAAATACTCTATATCATTTGTCAATATATTATCCTGAAAGAGTACTGAAATACTAAATGCGATTCTTTCCAATATTTCATCGGTAATTGCCTGCTGTTCAATGATTGTTCTGGATAATTTGGAGATGGCACTTGGAATACTACGGTTTCGTAATATGTACCTAAAAATTTTTCTAATCATCATCAAATCTTTAAATTCTGGGGCGTCTGTATTCAAAGTATCTCCATATATACATGTAAAACACTCTGGGATTGTCTTATGATTATAATTTCCGTAACAAAATCCATGAACTTCCCTGTTACATCTTTTACAAAATTTAATCAGAGTTGAATCATTTGTACACATTAAAAGACATTCACATTTTTTTTTACTACTGTCCATGGAACGTACCATTTGTGTAGCTTCTATACTGGCCTGTGAAGACTTCAATATGTTGCCAAGCAAATTAGTGGTTTGACTTTCCATTTTAGTGTTGTTTAATTTAACCGCGTCATAATGTTGACTGTGTAAATTATTACCTGAACTGCACTCAGGTTCTTCCGCAATATCAAATGGGTCAATCACTTTGAATTGAGTATTCTCAGTTTCCTTCTCAGTTTCATCGTATATAGAAAACACTTTTAAATCAATTTTATGGTGCTTAGTATCTAGGCTACCAGCATTGAATACATCTAACTTGGTTTGCATTGGAATCTTTATTGTAGATCTTGGATCAAATGTTGCATCTCTAAATAAAGGCGGTTGGTAATTTGGATCCGTCTTGTCATTATACATTAATCGCATACTAAGAAACTTTTTCTGTGGGAGGGGTTCTAGAGATTGTGTAATAATTATAAATCTTCTCATCAATTGTTGTGCCATTTTTCTTGAATTTAGTAAAGATATGGCGGAGTCATCTGAATCATTAATTCCATTGATTCTCACTTTGACATTTTCATTTTCATCATAGTCAAAGGAGAATGTATAGTTTTCAACTAGATCCGTGGGATTGTTTTCATCCAAAAATATTCCCAGACTTAATACCTTAAGATATTTTAATTTCACAGATTGAAAGACTCCTTTTTCTAACCAATCCATCAACAGATCCACCTCCTCTGATTTTCCTCTAACCAAAGTCTTGATCTTTATTGAATTTGATGCTGGTGTATTAGACTTATCGTAATTCTTTTCTATCTTTTCTGGAACAAACCTTTGGTCAACAAAATTGTTGTCTGGAAACAATCCCCTAAGAAAGGATAAGCAACCAAAGGACATGGTCAATATTGTTTGAACCAATTTCTGAGATTGTTCAGACGTTATACTAGTCTTAGTAGTTGTTACTGTTTTAGTAGCCACAAGTTGATTTGTTGACATTTTGCTAATCTGTTCTTCAAATAAGAACCATAAATTTAGATTAATTTGCCACTGATCCTCTATTAAATAGGTATATGAAAATGAAATAGCAGCGGCTATCCAATGTAGTAACTTAGCCGCCACATTATATATTTATATATCATTACACACGTGTAAATACCGGGTAACATGAAACTCATTCTAGAAGAACAAAAATCAGGAGGATAGAATTCCAAAAGAAGCAAACCGAAGCAAATTCAACCCCACACCACACACGTGCCCCAGATATCCCCATAGAACACTACCCCTGCTATTATTTCTGTGTCATCGCCATTCTTCTTGCATTTTACGTTAGCACGCGGCAGAAACGTAACAATTGTGTACACTATACGAAAAACTGTCTATATGTTGGAGTTACATCTTTTTCACCTTACCCCCTTTCTGAATCAAGTAACTGCTAACCCCTTGACTTTTTTAAATTGACCTTCCTTATACGCAAGATTAAGTCTTTCCAACAAGAAAAAGTTAATTTTTTTCAAGAATCTAATTTTCACAGTTATGTACTAGCCATTAAGCACTGCCGTATATAATCCTAAATTTATATAATATAAAGAGTGTGGAGTTCCCCCGGTTTTGTGAAAAATTTTCCAACAGGAAACCTCTCAATCAGAGCATATCCTACTCTCTAGCAATCAAAAAAAAATTATAACTATCCTCCTTCCCTTGCCTTTCTTTACTCACTACTTTAAGAAGTATAACCTTTTTTGTCAACCTTTGCATCCAGTAGTCCAACATTGCCAAGACAGTCAAAAAAAAAAAAAAATATTCAACATATATGGCTGGAGAACATTTAAAGAGACAGCGAAATAAAGATTACTAATATAACTTAAAATGGGTGAAGTAGAATCTGTTTACTCCCAAACTTCGAAAAGCTTTGCGTCCACCTCATCACTGGGGAATTTAGCGCAATATAACAACGACGACATCTCTACACGAGCTGTATACGAGGTTGATCCCTCCGAGATTGCCATCTCAAGACCCCTGTCTAGAAACTCAGTGATGTCTGGCGTATCAATGACTGCAACTAAGGATGGTGTACAAGGATCTACAGTGAGGAAAATGAATTTACAAAATGATACGTTAAATCTATTACAGTCATTAAATAAACGAAAGAATGAACATACTCCATCAACATTGTCAAATTCATCCAGGGTATATTTAAACGAGGGGTTGGATGATATCAAGACCTCTACCTCTACACCTAACTATCCAGATTATCCAACATCTCCTCCGATGACCCTTCGTGAGAAAATGAGATTGTTAAATCTAGATAGAACCATACCAGTGATAAATCAATCGACGGATTCATTCGATGATTCTCAAATATATCAATCAAATGATAAAACGCCAATCTCTATAGATAACCTTTTACAGGATAATCAATATAAACATTCTTTAAATTCTATGGAATTCAGGTCACATAATCTTAGTGATAATTCCTTGCATATCAACCATCCAATGATGGCAGCCAGTGAATTGGAAAGTATCACAAGCACAGTAGGTGATGATGTATCATACCTTCACAGTATGAAGAGTTTGCCTCATATTGTGTCCGCAGTTGAATCAGGTGAAGAATAGATGCGATTATGAATAAATTATAGGAATACATTATACATTTCTTGTTTACCTTTATGTATTATTAAATGAAATGAAATATTGTCAATAGATTTATATTAGGATAAGTTTTTTCGGATAAATATTTAATCGAGCTCGGCGGCAAATTTTGAACGTTCTCATTAAGAAATGTACTTTCTCAAACAAAAACAATCCTTAAAATAACTAAACAAAACCAAAATGACTGAAATAATTTCAACTTTTGAAACAACTGTATTTGAATTCATTGGTATGTATCCTGTATTTTTTTTTTTTTTTAAAAAGAGCACTTTTGGGAATATATAGACTAACATTGAGCAGAAGTTTCAAATTGGATCACATCGAGAGTGTCTACCCCAACATTTGACTCACCTACCATTTCAAATAGATTAGATGCATTATTACCACTAGCAGAGAAGTACTCTCGTTCATTTCGAACAAATACGGTTAATATAAAGGATGAACTTATCTTACAACTTGAGAATTCTGCAACATCACTTTGGAATGCACTGACTATCGCACTGAAAACGGCAACTGCCACATTAAAGTTTCTGATATGTAGATGCAAGTATTTTGCAGCAGTATTACTATCTATTCATGACATTTTAGGAAATGGTGAGGTCACTACTGTTTTACGTTGTTTCAAATGTTTTGTTAATGTCTTTAAAATGGTTTTGGATTCAATGAATAATGATAATGAATGGAATGGGATGGTCGAAAAGGTTCAAACCACTGGAGATCTCTATTTGGGATTATTGCAATCGCAAACTAACCAAATTATAGGAGACGATCTGGAAAAGTTGGTAATGGAATTTTATCTTTTAAATTTTCAATGGGCTTTGAAGGATGGTGACTTAGAGACGGCAAATATTTATATGTCAAAAGTCAATCTTAATGAAAATCAAAGTTTTCTTGATTCCGAGTTGATTATGGAAATCTCAAGAATTACTTACAATACTACGATTACGTTATACAATAATGATTCTATTGAAGGAAAAAAATTTACAAAAGAGATAATATATTTCTTGAACCAAGTGTTTAATTATTTGGAAATGCCGATTACAAATTTAAAAGCACATATTGATTATAGTACATTGAGATTTTCAGTTTTGATATTTTTAGTCAACTGTCTAATTGAGACTTTTCAAATCAATAATAATCCCATTGCAATAGAGAAGTATCTAAATATTTTACAAGAGGAGTACTCAAAGAAGTTGATACCATTTACACTGAATATCGAATACTGTAAAAAACAAAATTTGGAAAATATGAATGAAACTATTAGTGAAATATTAATTAAAATGATCATGTCCGTGGATATCACATCAAATTTTGAGGCTATCATACAATGTATTAACGAATTTTCCGAAGCAAATACTCAGCTAGCAGCAGTTGCTTTAGATTATTTGCTCTTAAACAAACTGGATTCCAGTAACCATAAGCTTTTGGAGAAATTGTTGATAACTAGATTTTTCATTACAACGCAGTCGAAAACCATGAACGACGCAGATATGATTAAAAGTCTAACAGAATTTTGTAATCAAATGGAAAAGGTAATAACTCAGTCTTTATCCAAGCATGCTATGGGTTGTATAATAACGTTACTATGGAATACTGGCAAATCATTGGATAAAAGAGAAATGTACTTAGAATCCATAAAATATTATGAACTAGCACTTAGAAAATCCATTAGTCAAGCATATGTAGATATAGGGAAATTGCAGCGTGCTTTAATATTAGCCTATATCAATAGTAAAAATTATGAAAACGCCCAAAGAATATATAATAATATGGGAGAGAATGATAAAAGGTCGCCTTCAACTCGCTTATTATTGATAAAAATAAATCTATCGAAAAATAATACAGATGAAGCATATCAACATTTAGAAATGATAAGCTCTTTAGATAATGAAAAAGCTATAGATGCATTAATTGTAGGAATATCCGAGTTTAAAGCATTTCCCAACGTATTAGTAAAGTCTATGTCTTTGCTCTTTGAAAAATTGCAACAAAATAAAACAACAAATGGAACGAGCTCAACATTCTCAGTCCCAGTGTTATCATTAATTAGATACACTGTGCAAGTAATACTAAAACTTGCAGAGAATGAGATTGATTCTGTAGTATTTCACTTTGATACTATTCGAAAATTGCTTCAAAACGCCCTTGATTATCTAAAAAAGATGAAACTTCAAAAGAACCTAAATGGTGCCACAGACGCCTCTAATACCTCTTTAAGAGTTGAAGATATCTCTGTAGATGACATTGAATGGTTTGCTTCTGTCTCTTATAATGTCGTAATAAAATGCTACAATGAACATATTAACTATGGAGATGATTTGATTTTTTCACAACTTTCCATAAACTTTATTGAGTTAATTCCATTTGAAAACTTTACTATTCCCAAAAGGTTTCATTATATGTACTGGGGGTTCAGATGTAAAACTATTGACATTTTAATACGAAAAGGGAAGATAATTCTCGATGGAAATTCTGTTAAAGAAAAGTTAAGTAGCATAGAAGAGAGAGCGAGTGCCTTGTTTGATGAAATTGTTCATCTAAAAGAAGACAAAGAGATTACAAACAATATATCCACAGAACAAATTACAAATTTAGAAAACTCTTTTTTTGACATTCTCTCTTTATATTGTGAAATTGTTCTAATGTCCAAGGATAAGAAAAGAATCACTCAGTTATTAAATATTACTGATGAACTTCAAATTTTTGATATTGAATGTCTGATTGTAGATTCAATTCTTGATATAAAAGACTTTCCTTTAGGACTACAAAAAGAAATTATTGCTTCTATATTGGAAAGGAACTTAAATAAAATGGTCTTAGACGATTCTATATTATGTTTCTGGTTGCGAAATATCTTACCCAATGCTGGTGGAGACAATGAGTCTAGTAAGCATGTTTTGCAACTCAACGAACGTACGTTAAAGAGATTGAAAATAAACGTAAGGAATATTGAATCGATATCTTTGATCTTGAAACAAGAAGTTGAAATGATTTCAACCTTATGCTGGAATTTTGGCGTTAATTACCTTATAGAAGAAGATAAAAATAATGCTATCTTATGGTGTAGACTTTCAATTGAGTATGCAAGCTTAGTGAGTCCAAATTTGAAAGGTCAACTCACGGAATTGTGGTCCTCCCTCGCAAAAACTGCAAATTTTACCTCTCAAGAGATTCAAAGTATATGTAATCAGTAAGTTAAGGAATAAAATTGTGCTCACTGCTTTTTACTATTTTGTGTATATTCTACATATTCTGGTATTGAACGGTCAATGAAGTCCGAATGTGACTCGCTGTTCTGGTTTGATTATCACATTGTTGCCTTCCCCTATAAAACTTTTTTATTTTCTAAAGACCACTCTGGGAAGAATATAAGCATGATCAATTATATTCCCAGAGGCAGCAACTTGGACCTGTAATTTATTGGTTTAGCGGTTGTCAATTAGATTTTTCATTACATGAATGGACGGTAGACTATCCATAGAAGAGTTAAGACTTTGTAATTTATATTCAGAAATTGGAATACCTTATATAACCACTCAACCTCACTTCAGCTTAACTAGGAGCACTCTATTCTACCCTTATTTCCGAAAAACATACAATCGTCTTAATACTTTTTGAATACCAAGTGATTGTATCACTAGCGAGTTTAGTGATATATCCCCGCGTCGCTTAAGGAATACTGTGACGTTTTTTGGAAGTAGGCATATCACGTGGAAATAGTTGATCTCACAGATCGTGTTGGTAATTGCCTTAGTTACACATATTTATTTAAGTTTCAACTTTCCATTGAAAAGACAGAATACGCCACAGCCTTTAAACTCTGTTGAGTCAACTTTACTAACTCATTATTTGCAACAAATCATAGAATGGGTGTTAGAGCACTCTGAAAATATATTTAGTTGATTGATTTTTCTTGATAACGAAACTATTACATTGTTAGAGGATATCTCCAAACAATAATTTAAACTGATAATATTAGTCAATCACGAAACATTATGGAGGCAACAGATCTTAATAATTTGCAAAACTCATTTCAAAGAGCACTCAGCTTGGCTGGATCGCATGGGGCGGTTTCTACATCCCCAACAGATTCATTCATGAACACTTTGCCTCAACGCATAAGTGCTTCTAACCAGCAAAAAGCTTTAAAGCCATTTTCTACAGGCGACATGAAAATATTATTGTTAGAAAATATTAATGAGACTGCAGTTCATAGATTCATACAAGAAGGTTATCAAGTTGAACAAATTAGGGGTTCCTTACAAGAAGATGAATTGATAAAAAAGATTAACGATGTCCATGCCATCGGTATTAGATCTAAAACAAAATTGACAGCTAATGTCCTTGATCATGCTAAACACCTTGTGGTTATTGGTTGTTTCTGCATTGGTACTAACCAAGTTGACCTCAAATACGCTGCCAGCAAAGGAATAGCTGTATTCAACTCGCCATTTTCAAATTCCAGATCGGTGGCAGAGTTGGTTATTGCAGAAATTGTTACATTAGCTAGACAACTTGGTGACAGATCAATTGAATTGCATACTGGAACCTGGAATAAGGTTTCTGCTAAATGTTGGGAAATTAGGGGCAAGACTTTAGGTATCATTGGTTATGGGCATATTGGTTCTCAATTATCTGTTCTAGCAGAAGCTATGGGTATGTATGTTATCTATTATGATATTGTTACCATCATGTCATTAGGGTCTGCTAAACAAGTTGCAACATTGGATGAACTTTTAAGTAACTCAGATTTTGTTACTTTACACGTTCCTGAAACACCTGAAACCAAGAATTTATTATCAGTTCCACAGTTTGCTGTTATGAAGGATGGATCATATGTTATCAATGCTTCTAGAGGTACTGTAGTTGATATTCCAGCTTTAGTTGCTGCTATTAAGGTTCATAAAATTGCCGGAGCCGCTTTGGATGTTTATCCAAATGAGCCAGGTAAAAATGCAGAAGGTGCATTTAATGATGGATTAAATTCTTGGACTTCACAACTGACTTCATTACCAAATGTTATATTAACACCGCATATTGGTGGCTCTACAGAAGAAGCCCAAAGCAATATTGGTATCGAAGTTTCAAATGCATTATCAAAATATATCAATGAGGGTAACTCTGTCGGTTCTGTCAATTTCCCTGAAGTTTCTTTAAAAGCATTAAATTTTGACCAAGAAAATATTGTTCGTGTCCTGTATATTCACAAAAACGTTCCTGGTGTCTTGAAAACGGTGAATAATATTTTATCTGACCATAACATTGAAAAACAATTTTCTGACTCTCATGGTGAGATTGCTTATTTGATGGCAGATATTTCTTCGGTAACAACAAGCGATATTAAAGAATTGTATGACCAACTTAATTCGACCTCTGCAAAAATATCAATCCGATTGCTTTATTAAATAGAATTTATTTTGATAAAAGTGAATGACAGCGTAATATACGAATGAATATATATAATTATGTTATATTAATATGAGTTCATAAATATTTAGGTGTTGATATACAGTTAACTAGAGCTACCGGAGCTGTTACCGGACTATGTCGATTTACAAATACGTGGTCCGGGTAACCTTTGAAAACATTTATTCGATCACTTCGGTGGCAAAACTAAGGAAATTACAAACCTTGAAAAGAGTTCACAATTATATCTATAACAGCACTTGTGCAGATATAGAAGATACTCAAGATTAGGTTTTATATCTAAGTTGTATTAGACAATAACTATAATATAGAACCAAATAAAAAATGTCATTAGCAACAGCTGCTCCTCTCTTAGCATTACTAAAGGAAAGAGATGATTCTGTTAAATCCTACGCTTTGCAATCTATTAATGGCATTATAGATGAACAATGGCCAGAAGTTTCCAACGATCTTTCCAACATTGAAGCCTTATATGATGATCCATTGTTTACCGATCGTAAGATGGCTGCACTAATTGCCTCTAAAGTTTACTACAATTTAGGTGAATATGAACATGCAGTTAGATATGCATTGGCCGCTGAGGATTGCTTTGATATTAATGAAAAGTCCCAATTCGTTGAAACTATTGTTTCCAAGAGTATTGAGATGTACATTGAGCAAGCTACAAACAATTATGTTAATTCTGAAGAACAAGTTGAAATTGAGCCCAAGTTAACCTCCATATTTGAAAGAATGTTGGAAAAATGTGTTAAGGCTTCTGAATTTAAATTGGCACTGGGGATTGCCTTAGAAGGTTTCAGATTAGATATCGTTGAAACTATTTTAAAGACTCGATTAGAAGAAGATAATGAATCAAACAGTTTGAAGTTAATAAATTATGTCCTGACTGCTGCCTCATCAACAGTCTCTAATTCTTCCTTCAGGGTTTCAATTTTGGAATCACTATTTAACATCCTAATGTCTATGAATGCAGTAGATTATTTTACGGCCTCCAAGGTTGTGGTAAATTTGAACAAGGCTGAACATGCTGTTGAATTGTTTGAGTCCTTGAAGCAAAATGAGGTTACTAGCGTTGGTTATCAAATTGCTTTTGATTTAGTTTCCTCCGCTTCTCAAGGTCTATTGACATCATTGCTTGCAACCTTGACTGAAAAGGAATTTGACCCAATGTTATTGGATATTTTGTCCGGTCTACCGACCTGTGACTATTATAACACATTCTTATACGAAAACAAGAACATTGACATTGGGTTGTTAAATAAGGCAAAGGGTTGTTTAGATGGTAAGTTTTCTCTATTTCACACTGCTGTCAGTGTAGCAAATGGTTACATACATGCTGGTACTACCGATAACTCTTTCATTAAGGCCAACTTACAATGGTTAGGTAAAGCTCAAAACTGGGCAAAATTTACAGCCACCGCATCTTTAGGTGTTATCCATAAGGGTAACTTAGTTGATGGCCAAAAGGTCATGGGTCCATACTTACCAGGCAGTCGTGCTTCCTCCCGTTATATTAAGGGTGGTTCTTTATACGGTCTTGGTTTGCTTTATGCAGGATTCGGTAAGGATATTCAACCATACTTAACCAAGCAAATTGAAGATAACAGTAGAAATATTGGTGATGAAGATGTTGATGTCCTATTACATGGTGCTTCTTTAGGTGTCGGTTTAGCCGCAATGGGTTCCTCTAGTGTTGAAGTTTTAGAACCATTAAGAGAAGTTTTGTATAATGACTCGGCTACATCTGGTGAGGCCGCTGCTTTAGGTATTGGTTTGACCATGTTGGGTTCAGGTGATGCTTATTCTAATGATAGTATGTTCTCTTATGCTCATGAAACAAAGCATGGCAATATTAGACGTGGTTTAGCCATGGGTTTAGCTTTGATTAATTATGGTCGTCAAGAAAATGCGGATGATTTGATCTTTAAGATGTTGAATGATGAAGATTCTCAATTGAGATATGGTGGTGCTTTTACAATCGCATTAGCATACGCAGGTACAAGCAACAACAAGGCTGTTAAAAAGTTATTACATATTGCTGTTTCTGATTCTAACGACGATGTTAGAAGAGCTGCGGTTACTGCATTAGGTTTTGTTCTATTACGTGATTATACTACAGTTCCAAGAATTGTGGAATTGTTATCTAAATCCCATAATCCACACGTCCGTTGTGGTACTGCTTTTGCATTAGGTATTTCATGTGCTGGTAAGGCTTTAGATTCCGCTATTGAAGTGTTAGAACCATTGACAAAAGATCCAATCGATTTTGTTCGTCAAGCTGCTATGATCGCTTTATCTTTAATCATGATTCAGCAAACTGAAAAAACTAATCCAAAGGTCGCTGAAATCAATAAAACTTTCCTAAGTGTTATGACTAGCAAGCACCAAGAAGGTTTAGCCAAATTTGGTGCTTGTATCGCTACCGGTATTATGAATGCGGGTGGTCGCAACGTTACTATTCAATTAGAAAATGCAGAAACCGGTACTTTGGATGCAAAGTCCATTATTGGTTTGGTAATGTTCTCGCAGTTCTGGTACTGGTTCCCATTGTCACATTTCTTGTCTCTTTCCTTCACACCAACCGCGGTTATCGGTGTACGTGGTAGTGATTTAGCCATTCCAAAGTTCGAATTAAACTGCTTCACAAAAGAGGAAGTTTTTGGTTATCCAAAGATGTTTGAAGAAGAAGCCAATAAAGAAGTTGAAAAGGTGGCAACTGCTGTCTTATCCACGACGGCTAGGGCCAAGGCTAGGGCTAAGAAGACCAAGAAGGAGAAGGAAGACAAGGAAGACAAACAGGTCAAGGAAGAAATAAAAAAGATGGATGAAAAGGAAGCTATTAAGGATGATGTCGCCAAGACTCTTGGGGAAGAATACATGAAGAACAAATATTCTGCAAAGCCATACAAATGTCAAAATATGACGCGTGTATTACCACAACAATCAAGATATGTCACATTCAATAAGAGCGATCGTTTTACTGCTGTTCGTAAATCTAAGAGCACATCTGGCGTTATTGTTTTAATCGACAATACTCCAGAAGAACCGGCCGAATTAATGGAAACGATCAGACAACGTAAGGACGTCAATGCTCCTCTTCCTGCCCCATTTAAGATTGAAGACGAAGTCGATTTCGATAATCTCTAAATAAATTGAACTAAGAAATTAATACAAATAAACAACTGACATGAGACTATGTACTCCCTGTGCTGTGTATACTATTATATAGACGATGATACCTCATTAATCATAGTTACATATAAATAAGAAGTAAAAAAACGCATTGAATGTATTGCGACGACGATTCTGTCACATAACAAAAGTAGGTGAAAAGATATTTAGTAAGATGTTATTCTTTGTTTAATAGAATCATGTGTATATATATGTGGGGTTTCTTTAAGCCTTGTACTGGGAGACAAGCTCATCGAACTTAATGTTAGCTTCTAGCTGGTTCTTAATGAAGGTGTGTTCTGGATCTAATTCCTGTAATTCGGCCACTAGGGCATCAGTGTTCTCAGAACCTTGCATTATAGATAGTGTGATTTGAGAAGCTAAAAAGGAAGACTTTAATAATTCAGCACCTTCCTTTTGTTCAACGGCATAGTATTCAGAATTTAATAGGTCTACAATACCTTGAGCCTCGGCAATATTCCCATGTTGTAAATGTAAGTTTAATAAACCTAGTTGAGTATTCCAGGTTGGGAATGTTTGAGCCAATTCTTCAAAGTAGTAGAAGTTTGACGTTGAAGAATCTTGGCTTGTGGCAAATTTAATGTACGATTCAGCTAAGTTGATAATAATTTCATCTTCACTGGTTAAGGAGTCTTCTAAAGCGTGGGTATAATTATCTAGGATAGTGGAAGCAACAGAGAATTTACCATTTAATAAAGCGGCTTGGACAGCTAATAATATCAATTCAGTGGTACCTTCCTGTTCATCACCGTCAATACCAGTCACGCATGTTTGTAATGCGTCGTCGTATAAACCTAAAATAAGTTGGGCAGAGGCCAATAAATTCAATTCAAATGGAGAAGCAGTTTCCAAAGCAACCTTAGAAGACAATGGCACTAAATCCTTATTTTTTAAAAAGGCAGAATATAGGTCAAAAGCGTTGCCTAGCTTAGAAGCGTTAGACTTTGGAGCATAGGTGTGCAAAGATAGTTGAGCTTTTGATTTGTAGAAAGTGATGGTATCCTTGTCTGAAGCATCGGTCTTTTCCAGTTCTTTTAAAGTTTGAGCATAGTTACCAACGTAGTAGTTTTGTATAACGGTGAAGAAATCCATTCTGGGCAGTTCAATCTGTGAGTTGTTGTCAAATTTCTGATCCTTACACGTAATATTTCGATAAATTTCAGTTGTTTTTTTCACTTTTCGTTGTTTCCCAAAATGTTAATTCTCGGCATGTGACATGATTAATCGACCAACTCATCAATCCAATGAGATACATAAAATATATAAAGGGGAGATTAGAATTGGAAGACGACGGTATACAGTTTGAAAGCGAAGGAACCAGAAATATGTCACAGTCACAGAACGGACAACAAGATCCTAAGGATGTATTGAATAAGCCATGGTTTGACAAAGCCTACCATGAGGCGGTAAAGTTTCACGATAGAGATAAGGTGCTGGATAGTGCCGACAGATTAGCATTAGCCGATGCATTCGGTCGTATTTCGAACACCCAGTTTGTTGGTGGATGGCTTGGTTTTACGGCTGTGTTTGCATCACCTTATGCATGGAGTTGGTATACCAAGAGGAATGTAAAGGGTGTCAACGGAGGGAGAAGTTTCTTGTTAGGTTTAGCTGCTTTGGTTGGTACTACGTACCTGTCTGGAAATATGGCCTATAGCGATGAATTGAAAAAGTTGGATCCTAAAAATTCCTTTAGGACTAGGAATGTTTATGGAGATGCTGCAGGTTTCAGTGCTGATGGTACAGAGTCAACAGAAACCCAAACGCCTGCTGAGAGACGATATAATATGTTAAGCTTCCTGAATGTGGGTGGTGCTAGAGGTTGGTATTCATATTTCTATATGACTCACTTGCACCCGGAGAAGTGTCTACCAGATCCTGCCAAGAAACTGCAAGAAATGAAGGAAAGAGGTGTTGGACCAACTGCTACCCGTAGAAGCGGATTGCTGACTCAAAGAGACCCCATGGGGCTCTACACAGATCCATTAAAGGAAAAAAGACAAGAAACACAGCCAACTAAGGACAACCAAGATGTGGCTCCTACTGGCGATTTTGATCAGGGAGATTCTTGGTCAAAGGTCCGTGATGACAACCAGACTAGTTCATCATGGGATAAAGTCAGAGAAGCAGGCTTCTCGAGCAATAAGAAACTAAAGGATGAGAGTAACAATGATAATGACCTCTTTTCGAACAACTCATTAACCTCAGATAGTAGCTCGGATAGCAACCAACAATTTTCTCTTGAACATCCCTCGCAGGCAGAGTTTGACAAGCTCATAGAAAATGAGAGAAACGCAAAAGATTGATGGGCCAGTTATCCTCGAACTCTTTTAATATTTTTATTTATATATTCCAAAGTAACGAAATTTATATTCCTATGTACTAAACCAACAATCCCTGGATTGATATGTTTGTCACAAATAAGTTAATTCTAAAGGTATAGTGTCATTTTTTCATGAAAATAAAATGACTACAAAATATATAATTATATATAATAGGTAAAACTATTTTGTTCTAATATTTGAGTACAATTGATTAAATATAAAGGGCATTATAATCATAAGTGGATTAATTATTGTAATTTCTATAACAAGACGTTATCATTTCTTCTGGATGCCTTTAATTCCTTTAATTGTTCCATGATGGTATCGATAGCAACAGTGGCGTTCTTACCTTGTTGTTCCATGACGTCTCTGTTTCTGATGTTAACAGACTTTTCGTTCATTTCTTGTTCACCAACAATAAAGATAAAGTTGTACTTCAACATTTGACCATTTCTAACCTTCTTTTGTAAAGTGTTACCTGTCAAGTCGACATCAGCGTAGAAGCCAGCATCGTGGAATTTGTCACGAACTTCTTGAGCGTATTCCTGGTACTTAACACCGACTGGGACGACAAGAATTTGACGTGGGGATAACCATAATGGCCACTTACCAGCAAAATGTTCAGTTAAGATAGCGGTCATTCTTTCGACAGAACCCAAGATGGCACGATGGATCATAACTGGTCTTTCGTAGTTTTCAGTCTTTTCTTCACCGGTAGTGTTGTCCTTAGTCTTGAATTCTAATTCAAATCTGTTTGGTAATTGGAAATCTAATTGAATAGTAGCACATTGGAACCATCTGTTTAAGGCATCAGAGATCATGATATCAATCTTTGGACCGTAGAAGGCACCATCACCTGGATTAACTTCCCATTTACCACCCCATTTGTTCAAAGCGGCTTCTAAGGTCTTTTCGGCGTTGTTCCAGGTCTCTAATTCACCGACATACTTTTCTGGTCTGGTGGACAATTCCATCTTGAATTCGAAACCAAAGACACCGTAAATGTACTTTAAGAAATCGAAGATATTTTCAATTTCTTGACCGATTTGATCCTTAGTACAGAAGATATGGGCATCATCTTGTTGAAATCTTCTAACTCTGGTTAAACCAGATAATGCACCAGAGAATTCGTTTCTGTGAATGACACCGAAATCGGCAACTCTCCATGGTAATTCTCTGTATGAACGTTCTCTAGACTTGAACATTAAACAATGACCAGGACAGTTCATTGGTTTCAAACCGAACTTATCCTTTTCGACATCGAAAGTGAACATATTTTCCTTGTAGTTAGCCCAGTGACCGGAGGTTTCCCAAAGTTTAGCGTTGTACATGTTTGGAGTAATAACTTCTTCGTAACCTCTCTTGTGGTACTCACTTCTCATCATGTCGACTAAAGTGTTGTAAATTCTAGTACCGTGAGGTAACCAGAATGCTGAACCAGGAGACATTTCGTTGAACATGAATAGTTCTTGTTCTCTACCGACTCTTCTGTGGTCTCTCATCTTAGCCTCTTCTAAGAACTTTAGGTGAGCGTCCATGGACTTCTTATCTGGGAAGGAGACACCGTAAACTCTTTGAAGAGAATCATTGTTGGCATCACCTAAGAAGTAACAAGAGGAGTTCTTTAATAACTTGAAGGCCTTGATACGGTTGGTGTTTGGAATATGTGGACCGACACATAAATCAATTAACTTACCACATCTGTAAACAGTAGTGGCACCTCCATCTGGAACCTTAGTTTGGACCAAATAGGTCTTGTACTTGGAGTATTGGAACATCTTCAATAAATCCTCCTTAGACATGACTAATCTTTCGAATTTTTGTTTTTGCTTGATGACGTTCTTGGCGACACCTTCTAAAGCTGGGAAATCAGCTTGGGAGACGGTCTTTTCATTTGCCTTGTCCTCTTCAGAAGTTTGCTTCAAGGAGTCTCTAACGGCAAATTCGTAAAAGAAACCCTCATCGGTTGGTGGACCTAAACAGATGTGAGCACCCAAGTTACATTCACAGGCTTCACCCAAAACATGGGCAGAGGAATGCCAAAAGACTCTCTTACCTTCTTCGGTATCAAAATCTAATAATTGCAAATTGATTTCTTCGTTAGCTTCACCTTCCAATGGTCTGTCTAAATCCCATAATCCGCCGTTGACCTTGGCGATACAAAGTCTTTCGGCTAAGGACTTGGAGATATCTCTAGCGATATCCATTGGTGTGGTTTCGAAGGAGATAGCATCTCTCTTGGAACCATCCTTTAAAACAACAACCAATGGATTTCTTGGGGCAGCAGCACACTTCTCATTGTACTCTTGTTGTAATTTTTCGAAGAGGGCGATTCTCTCTTCAATAAATTCAGGTTCTGGGTCCATGTAAAGCTGTTGTTGCTTGGACTTCTTTTGTTGCTTCTTGTCATCCTTGACAGACAAGTTCTTCACTTGCTCGGCGGCTTCAGCGGCACTCATTCTTATCAACCTGGGGCTCTGACAATAAGAACAAATGTGGCAAGAGTGAGTAATAGTAATTATTAAAGAGACTTCCTCCTTCTTTCAAAGTTTTTGACAGCAAAACTCGAGAAAAAATTTGCGCTGCGTGCTCGTAGAAAGTGATTGTGCAAATATACTTGAGATTGAAGTGTCCTGGAGAAAAGTATGTGGTCTCTATTACCATCCAACTGTTTGCTTAACCTTTTTAAATACCTGTAGCACACTTTAACCTTTCAATGGGAATGCCATTACATCTTTCACAGCCCAAATTCACTATTTTCTCTCTATAAAAACTGCAACTCATCGCAAATTTATATGAAAAACTTTCGCATAATTAGAAAGTTACCTTCATACAATACTGAAAGAGACAATTAAATCAGACTCCCTAGGTATATACACAACTGATAAGCGACCCAACATGACATCCACGCTTTCAGAAGTTGAGTCACAAGACACATTACCTTTCATACTGGACACCGAGCCCTCCGCAGCCAGCTCGGAACCTTTAAAGGTCATCGCTCCCTCCATCGAACAAGTAGACGAGGACCCAGAGATTCTCAGGTCAATGAGAGGTCAAGGACGGTATTTTGGTATTAATGATGGCTCAGAGGATACATCTCATATGGTCAAGGAGGCCGAACCAAAATGTAACAACTGTTCGCAGAGAGGTCATTTCAAGAAGAACTGTCCCCATGTCATCTGTACTTATTGTGGATCCATGGATGATCATTACAGTCAGCATTGTCCCAAGGCGATCAAGTGTTCGAATTGTAACGAGAATGGACATTACAGATCGCAGTGCCCTCAGAAATGGAAGAAAGTTTACTGTTCCTTGTGTAATAGTAAGAAACACTCTAGAGATAGGTGCCCCAGCATATGGAGAGTGTATCTATTGAAGGTGTCCAAGAAGGAGCAAGATGTGAAGTTGAATTTTGACAACATCTTTTGTTATAATTGTGGGGAGAAGGGACATTTTGGAGACGATTGTCTACAAAGAAGATCCTCTAGGGTTCCAAACGATGATGGTAGTGCTTTCTCTGGTGATAACTTGACTGAAAAGTTGAAGAATGAATATTTTGATAAGTTGGAGGATGAACAACAAAGTTATTCTAATTACGGTAATAGTTACAATAGTTATAATAACAACAGCAGGAACTCGTCAAGAAGTTCCCTGTATGATGAATACACCAACAACGGTCGTGATAATAATAATAGCAACAAATTCAACTATAATGACTATGAATATGACGAAGCATCATATGATGACAATAGTTCTTACAGCAAGAAATCCAAGAAACGTAAGAGAAATGACAACTACAACAACTCATACGACAACAGTTACGATAACCCATACGATAACAGGAGGAACAAGACAGTACAGCCTCAACAGAGAGGAAAGACTCTTCAACCAATGAGAAATCAACAAAATCGTCATCCACTGGACTTCCCACGTAACAACACAAACTCTGTATCACAGATGCAAAATGCTAGATACAGTAACAACAATTCCTACAACAAGAGATACGAGAACCCAAACTCAAACTACAAGAGATACAACCAGTACAAGCCTTCAAGAAGTGGTACCATCAAACGTTAACAACATTGCGACCTTGTATTATCATTCCCAGTATATAACTCAACAAAGTACATCTTTGTGCTAACAACTCTATATAAAGCATAATTTTTTTAAAGGATGCTCTGCCCTTCTTAAAAAAAAAAATTCAAGATAACGATTGATTTAACACATTCTATCAATACAACTTTTAATCACACAATAGAAACAGATCAACTACTTACTCTGAGAGATGTGTGTCTGCTGCTTTTGCTGTACTGTCTCTGACATTATCCTATATATTCTAGCCTGTTTCTTTCCCCCTGTTGCAGTGGGTCTAAGATCAGGTTTGTGTTCACAGGACCTTTTACTAAATATACTATTGACCCTATGTGGGTTTCTACCAGGTTTAGTCCATGCCTTTTACTACATCACAGTTACCAGTCCTATAAGAAATGCGGAGTATCAATACATGTACCAAGCTGGTTGGGACGATATGGAAAGACTTAATGGCGGAGCTCCAAGAGCCAGTCAAGATGTCGCAAGACCATTATTGGAAGAGAGATCTTACACCGTACAGAGAGGTCCAGAAACTAGATCTGATAACAAGCAGGGTTTTGCAAACAACCCACCACCTTACTCCGAATTACCGTAATCTGGATAACCAGCTAGTCTCTACTGACTCTTTGTATGGGAGAACTAAATTTAACATGAAACAACGATTAAATATCGGATTGGAAAAAGACAAATCTTTTCACTATCTAATATAAAGCCCTATGTTTTCAGTCTTAGATATCAAAAGTATTGTGACATATCTTTTTTTTCATTCATTTAAAGATGTATAGTTTATCTGTCGTATAAAAAGAATTGAACCACATCTTTGAACGGTATGTGTGCGTTGCATATAGAATAGCTAACACTCATTTTCGACAGAGTCATTGTAATGCAGGTTTCAGTCGTTCTTCATGGTTACATGAATTGTGGTGCAATGAATTAAAAAAGGTTTACTTTGCAAAGAAGAAGAATTAACTGATTTTTACTCATTGAGGATTAAAGCTGCAGGAAACTCTCTTGTGAGTAACTTTATGAAAAAAACTATACACACCAATTTAGGTTCTATACAATTTGTGGTATTGTCGCATCTGTAGATATTCTTTGAGGAAGAAGCCGCTACATAATTAAAACTTTAAATTTAATCATATATTCACAGTCTTTCATCGACAGTACAGAATCCATAGGCGCAAAGTATGAAAGAAAAATAGAACCTTAGGCAGCCCCTAACAGAATATTGAAAATACTGGAATTATCATAGTTCGCATTAATAATATATTACATAAAATTATTAATATTTCACGGATAATATTGTCTCACTTATCAAAACAATATATCAATTAAACATGAAATATCTATTGCTTTCTTTTTTTTAATTCGAACTGTATATTATAAATTGAATAGAATTTCTATGGTTATAAAATATGAAGATATATATCTATATGTATGGAGATGACGTGTTTTGTATCTTCGCTATCAGTTTATCTGTGATTCTGTATCGAAATAATCGTACTGGTCATTCCAATACAACCTTTGAGGCTTATGTTGTAAACCCAAATATGTAATGATTGATACCTCTTCATCTGATAAATCAAATTTAAAGATGTCATGAGCTTGTTTAATGTTTTCGATTTTTGAAGATGTCGTTACCGGTATGACACCCTTCTTGGTCGACCATCTTAATAAAATTTGGCGAGAGGTTACTCCGTATCGTCTTGCTAGTTCATTGATATAGTTATAAAATTGAGGAGCAGTTCCACAGAACGGTTCAGTCTGCAGCGGACTTAACGAACTATACCCTTGAAGGACGATGTTATGAACTCTACAGTATTCAACAATATTAGGAGTCTGGCTTTGTAAAAATGGATTGAATTCTATCTGGTTGATTTGAGGTGGAATCTCACAACAGGATAGGACTCTATCCAAATCTGAAATTGCAAAATTTGAAACCCCAATGTTTTTGGCTTTACCAGATTTGTATGCTTGTTCCATATGTCTCCATGTGTCCTCTAATGTTAACTCACTGTCCTTTGGGAAAAAGGGACTGTTTAACAAGTAAACATCCACATGATCTATATCCAAATCTCTTAAGCAGCTATCCAAGTATACAGTTGGGTTCTCACTTAATTTTGACTGAGTGCAATATTTTTCAATAATACAAATCTCATCTCTAGGTTTGTCAGAATCATGGAGGGCGGTAGCGACTTCTGGTTGAGTTCTATAAACCTCAGCAGAATCAACACAAATTACGCCTGGTAGAGATAGAGAATATTTAATCATATCAACCAACTCTGGAGAGTTTTTCTGTGTTTTTGTCTTGTACCAAGTGGATCCAGTGCCCATAATACATATGCCTGGGACCTCCTTCCCATTATTCAATTTTATTAGTAGTTGTTCTCTTTGAGTCATAGAATGCCAGTAAATTGTAAAGAAATAGAAGACGCTAATTGTTTCTTGCGGTCTTGCAACAAGAGGGAATCTCTCTGGTCCAGGGACACTGTGGTAGACAGTGCATTAAAGATAAGACGTTATATATAATTCGTCACGCTGAGGCCAACAGAGCCTCCTATTGGATTCATTCAACCTCGTTTATTGGTATTATCGCATATCTCGTACGACATAGAATCTACAGTATCGATGAACCTCTGTGATGTTTTCGTCTGCCTGCAGATCTGAATTTCACAGGCAGCATTTATAATTATGACTAAGATTACTAACTCGCGAAAAATAAAGCAGGGACCATTTTAAGGTTTCTTGATAATAATTAATAATGCGTGTGTCCCCTAAACTCTCTTTGAGAATCCCATTTTCAGTCGAAAGACTGTATCATATCTGATAAGCTTCGACCCCTTTTATTTAATGAGACATATGCTTCTGGTTCAGAAAGCTTTACAAGGCTGTCTTCTGCGTCATCCAGGGGTATTTGCCAAGTGAGACAGTCGTATGTGTCAGCTATAAAGTCCTAACTATTGTATGTTTGAGCACGCCCGGTTTGCCTCTTTCCCTTGCCTTTTAGTCACTGTTCTCTCACAGTAAAGCATCTTCGAAGTTTATGTAATTGTGATTTGCCTTCGCCAGTTACATTTTTCCGCACGTGAATTTATCGAGAATCTTTCTTTTCGTTTGGCTGTATTTTTTATGTAGCCAATCCCTACTAAGAAGATGGAGGATTTGAAAATGATGAAGGGCAGTAATCAGCAATTTAATTAGCCTTTGAGCCTCAAAATGTCAGCCACTATTGCTCACGATGCCTCCTGTATTTTTTGTAAGATCATCAAGGGAGAAATTCCTTCCTTTAAGTTGATTGAGACCAAACATACTTTCTCCTTCTTGGATATCCAGCCAACTGCAAAGGGCCATACTTTGATCATTCCAAAATGGCATGGGGCCAAGCTGCACGATATTCCAGACGAGTACCTGACTGATGTTCTTCCAGTCGCTAAGAAGGTCGCCCATGCGTTGGGTTTGGATTCAGATGAAACCGTAGGCTATAACATTTTGCAAAATAATGGGAAGATCGCACATCAAGAGGTACCTCACGTTCACTTCCATTTGATTCCAAAGAGAGACGAAAAGTCCGGTTTAATTGTTGGATGGCCTGCTCAAGAGACCGATTTTGAGGCCCTTGGTAAGTTGCATAAAGAACTCCTAGCTAAGTTGGAAAATTAAACGGATTGGAAAAAGGTTGCTGAACTTTATGAATATGTATGAATGTATGTATTTGATTAAACTCCCCGTTCTAAATATCTATGTATGTTTTTTTGCTATCAACTATACAAGTGATGACCATGAATTTGTTGACTTTTTATTAAGCTTGTTCGCAAGGATTAAAGGCTTAATGAGAATATTATCATAATGTTTTGGAGGTGGTGGTGGTACCATTGGCAGTTGTTGGTTTTCTTTATTTTCCAGCGATGTCTTGTATGGATTTATGTAATGCATCTGTTTTGTATTCGTATTCTCTGGGATCATTTGAACGTTATTAGAGTATCTAGATCTCCTGGAGTCCACAGTTGATAGAGTACTCGTTGAACTTAGAGAAGGTAACGAGTAATCTGAATCTGAACGGGAGTGTGCTGGCGATGAATAGTTAGATTTGGCTTTTTCGTCGTTATTAATGTAATATTTCAATTGACCTGGAGTTGGAGCGTTGAATAATAACAAATCATTGTTATCGGGACTGTTGATATTCATCCTTGACAATATGTTTTGTTCCATCAATGGTTGCAGGAATGGTGAGAGACAATTGATTAGTTCCTTTGTTGTAATAATGACATCCCAATCAAAATAGGCTAAAAGTTCCCTTTCTATCGTATTCACTTCACGGATCGTCAATAGACCGTCTGTATACTTAGCCCAATGTTTGTTCAATGGTGAGGAATCATTGAGGGTCTTTGCCGAGAGGATCAAGCAACCCAAAAAGATTCTATGTCTTGTTGTCTCGATACCGTAGACGTTTCCTGGAATTAATGATCGTAGTCGAGCCAAATATACTGTCGTAGCCATTAAAGTTGGTGTCTGCACGTTGGAATGTAGCACTAAGCTCTTAATAAATTTCGACAATGATGGGTTAGGCAACCCTAGACGGGCCATGCTGTTTGTGTGATCGATCCTAATTATAGATTCCGTTGTGTCAGCCAGGAATTTGATCATATCATTGGAGACTGGCTTCTTGTTGAATCTTAGCAGAGTCTCGTAATCTGGCATGTTAGTAATTCAATAATATTAGACGTTGTAATTTGGTTGTTTCTTGATTAAAAGAAATAATTTATAGTGTAGTGATTTGTTAATATCAATCAGCTAGGAACAGGTATATCAAATGATTAAAACTTTTCGTCAGGTAGGGTGTCTATATATGAATAAATTCCAAGGAGAGGAATTAACTTTATAAAGTCCAGCTATTCAATTTATATAAAAGAGAGGATTGTCATTACCACCAGCAAGCAAATTCAAACATTGATCAGGTAGTTTCCTGCACAATACTCAGCCAAGTAATTTCGTATACCTCAAGCAGTAAGTAATTAGTAGATTAGTTAGTACATAATGGGAAAGAGCAAATCGATTTTTTTTTAAATCGGTTGCTGGTTAAGCGATATTTGCTAAGAAAAGTCCGTGGGATAAAACTTGTACTATTTAAGTTACACGAAAACTGGCATTTCGCGTTGCTGGTTTTGAAACAAATAGATGAAACTCGAAGATGAGAAGAGATGGCTGAGTCCACTGCGAAGAGTTTAAGTCTTGCAGGGATGCGTCAGCTTTGTTCGACAAGGTCCCTAGTATTTGTTTCATTGCATAGAGAAGTCAAGATAAAGGACCACAATGGGTTGGTGTGCTAAAAATAGATATGCCGGTGCGAGGCACATGCATAACCAAGATTAATAAAATACAAACGTAACGTTATAAAAGTAATAGTAACATGTACATATATATATATGTGTGTGTATATATAAAAGATCTTATGATATATCAATGAATCTAGGTTAGTTGAATATTTTTTTTAGTGATACAACTCGATGGGGGAAGTAAGATTGAATATAGCCTGCTGGAAAAATAAAAAATAGTAAAATATAATATGGTTACAAAAGTCGAAATGAATGAAAATAATTGTCCCTTTCCTTGTCCTTGTCCCTTTCCTTGTCCTTGTCCTTGTCCCTGTCCTTTAGATGGAATTTACATTTTGTTTTTAGATGGAAGTAATTCAGTCCTTGTCTTCCTGTAATTGAAATACTCTTACGTATTCGTTTGTTGATGGGTTATCACTTGTTCTTCTCATTCTTGGGTGCGGTTTATTGTTCTCGACTAATTTCAATGGTATAGATTTTGTGGGAGAAGAGATTATATTAGTTGGACTCGTAGTCAAAGTAGTCTTTTGTTCATCATTCAAGAAGGATAAGTTTTGTCTCTTTATATTATATTTCGTAACCTTTTTCCTTGTCTTTGGTGAAATTTCCATATTTTCTTTTGTTTCATTTTCTTTCTTTGAGCCATCCTGTCTCACATTCTTTGTTTCTGTGAGTGAATTTGACGTCTCTGTAATCGATGGAGGTGAAAGCAGCATTGCCTCAGGAACATTATTTCCAGAATATTTATTCTTTAAGAACTCAACTTCTCTTCTAGCCAAAGTTTTCTCGACAGCGACTCTATCCTCGGAGTTTTCATTAAGTTGTGAAAGCTGAGCCTGTAAAGACCAATGAGACAGCGCAGTGAGAGATTTGTTCAACACATCTATCACTTGCAAATTATCTATACTTCCATCCTTGCCCTCATTTTCCTTCAACTTCTTTATGAGTGATATTATCTCTGTCTCTAGGTTCCTCGTGCTCGTAACCGAGGAGTGGAAGAGTCTATTACTGGAGATACGTTGTGTAGCGACAGTAGTGCTAATAGTATCAGCGACCTTGGCCTTTGACAGAAGCAATAACTTTCCATGCTCGTCGATATTTTTGTGTGGCTCCTCCGGAGTTACTAGCTGCATCGACATGTTCAGAGTCTTGCTTCTCGTTCGCATGTTTGAACAAGCTTTAAACGTGGGATATAGTATGTGAAGATTATTTTTTTTTTCTAAGTGGCACTCTAAATGCAGCTCACCCTTTATTTATCTCTTGCCTTTGCCTCGATGGGGCGAGGGGGTGTATAACTCTACGTGGAAATTTTGGAATGTATAACGCAACAGATGGAGTGCTTACGTATATACTCTTGCTTCTGAAATGGTTGGAGTTCCGATATGCAGGGAAGAAACGCCTAGAAGATCAGGTATATGCAGATGTGTAGAGTAAGCAGAATGCGATGAATTCGTGACTAATTATCGTTTTTTAACTATTTGTTGCATTTTAGAAAATTTACATTAAATTCCGATATTCAAAAATATTTAGTCACTTTTAACGACTAAACAACTTTGTAACAAATTTAATGTGCGGGTAACATTAATGTAGAAGAATGAGTATTTAAGATATGTATATGATATATAGGTTGATGATATGGAATATGTTTATGGGAAGCAAATTGAGTCGCTTACTCGTCCGTCTTTCCGTTGTTTTGGTTCTTGACCAGTTCGTTAATTCTGGACTCCAAGTGGTTCAATTGTTCCTCATGTTTCTTCAGTTGGGCCTTGAAGCGTTCACTTTGCTCTTTCTCCAACTTTCTGATGAACATGTTCTCCTTGGCCTTCTCCCTTTCTCCAAACTTCTCAAACCCACTCAATGGGTTCGTACCTTCAGTATATAGCCTGGCTGATACAAGGAAGGATTTTTTGCTGGTGGGGCCTCTTAGGAAGCAAGCAAGACGAGCTGTGGAGCGGATAATAGCAGACATGTTGAGAGTTAGATAGTTTATTGTATTTGTTTTGTTTTGTTGTGCAAATTAACTTGCAGTTTTATTTAATATGTTGTGATTGCTATTAGTGATTATCAATTGAGAATTTCACCCCAATCCCTTATATAACAATTTTCCTACAATCTGCGCGAGAAAATAAAATGGGGCCCCCTTATTATTTATTCAGAAAGACAGCTTCACATGGCCCTCAGTAGGACAATGCAAAACTACTTGTCATCTTCTTGGAGGCAATCCGGCATGTTATAAAACGTATACTTGCCGGTACATAGTTTTGTTTGACGGTGAGTAAATTGTTCTCACTTACTTGTGGAAACATGAGGGCTTTCTCTCTGAACTTTTTAAATTGAATGCATAGATTCGAGTCCATTCACCCTTTTATCTAGAAACGTCCTTTTAAGCTCTTTTGGTAATAAATACGTTTTGTAGCCGATTAAAGTCAAGTTTCATGCAAGTGTGTTTACTAATTTAAATGGTAATCCCATAAGAGGGCTGTGTTACAATGTAATTAAGACTGATTATTCTCATTTCGAGGATCATTCAATTTTATGCAAGGAGCTCATCGTGTGAATAATTCCTAGGCAAATATGACACTCAGCCAGGCTCTAAGATAACGAAAGACCAAACAAATGACGATAAATATGGAAGAATATGAGTGGTATGTTTAAAGACAATTTATAAGTCATATAGTTGTATTATATGCTTTGTAGTTAAGATAACGTCAAGGTTATTTAATTTATCGAGTGTGAAATATTTGTATTTTTTTAATATCTCTAATTTTATTTTAATCAATGATTGAAAGGTAACAAATATATTTCAATCTACTAAATAAATAATACCAAAAAGTGATAAATATATTTTGAATGAATGATGGAAAGTGAATACCGCCTGGAGGTTCATTACACTAAATACAACCTTTTGATTCCTGTATTTTATATATAACAAATTAAAAATTAAAACTGATGTCTATCTTGATTCCTGAGGAATCAAAAATGTAAAATTTAAAAATGTTCAGTAATAATTAATACATAACTTCATAAGTCTTGTATTAACCCTCCAATAAATCAAATGAGATACACATCCGATATATTAAATCTATGCAAATGTCGAAGTTTTCCTTAAAACCAATTCTATGAAATATATACTTTAAAATAATGTTTCTTTTGTTTCTTCTCTATATAACATTTTGTACTTTATAAAAATAAGGTACTGATACTAATAGTCACAACAACACCAAGGAACATAGTGTACATTCTAGTCAATTCAGTGTACAGAGATTCACCAGTCCACGTGGTCATATAGACCAAACCAATACGAATCAATAGTAATGCAAAGAAACCCAACAACCATAAGAACCAATTACGGCTAATAATACCAGCACGGCGAGCACCCAATATCCAGATACCAAATGCAGTTGTATGGGTAACGGAGTAAACTAATGCACGACATTCACCTGTTTGAACTGCTTCTTGTAAACAATACCCATGTTCAAAGATGTAGTTGGCAACTCCCATAGCAACGCTGGATAAAAGGATACCAAAGGCACCGGCCATTTGGTAACTCTTCTGAGTTGAAGAAAGAGCCTGAGCTGTATCTATGGCTACTTTCTTTGGAACAGCTTTGGTAGTGGATTCTGCGGCTTCAGCAAAACCTAACAGGGCTAATAAAAACCCAATCAGTACCAGGTTGTAATGTTTCATTTTTGATCAATCTCAGTCGTTAAGATTTGGTATTTTTCTTTATAGAATCACCAGCTTAAGTATTCTTTGCTCTCCAAATCATTCTGTTAAGTTTCTGCATCTCAAGGATTTTTTCGATAAACGATATCATGTATGGGTGTCTATTGCCTATAAATATGAAATAATAAAGAAATTTTTGTTAAAAATAATGTTACCAGCCAAGAATTGACTTTAATTTTACTTTGAATATTTGAGATGCCCCTATAAATTTTTAGTAACATTCAAAATTCTCAAACTAGCGATATGTAAGCAAATTTACTACCACGTAATTTACTTAAACATTTAAAGCTTGTAACTAACTCTCCAAACTTATCTCAGATAAGCTGTTGAATAAATATTTATTTGTAAAGAAACTAAAATGTGATGAATATTTAAATGAATAGGTTCCAATCAGGTTGGCTCAATATCCTATTGTTGTGAAAGTTTGGTCTTCTTTGAAGGTGGTTCTTCACCATCTTCTCTTAGCTTCGGAGGCTTTGGAGTCATAAGTGGGGTACTTAAACCAGTATGGAAATCCTTAATAATGGAATCAACATCGTCGATATTCAATGGTCTAATATCACCCAATTTCTTAATCTTTGCTGTGACTTCCTTAACTTGATCATCTGTTAAGTTCAAATTCAATTGATCAACTCTTGATTTGATAGCATTCCAGCCAGTTAGCCTGTTAGCAAAATGGATATACCTCTTCATACCGAAGTCATGTGGATCTAAAATTTCGTATGTAGATGGGTTAGCTAAGATAGCCTTCGCATGAATACCTGCCTTATGTGTAAACGCACAGAAACCAGTAATTGGATTGTTGAATGGAATGTTAACTTCAACAGCATCAGCGACCAAGTTTTCAATGTCTCTGATCTTGTGTAATTTATATTTAGACTTGACATATTCTGGGGCAGCTACAATCATTCTTGCCATTAGACCACCTAATGGGGTTATACCGTTTCTTTCACCGATACCCAATACACTAACATCAATCAATTTAGCACCACCCTCTAAAGCAGTATAAGCGTTAGCAATGGCACAACCAGTATCGTTATGGAAATGACATTCGATATCACAAGAGACAACACTCTTTAATGTCCTAATTAATTCATAGACTTGTCTTGGGTTAGCACAACCAACTGTATCAGCAATACCAACTCTGTTAACGCCGATCTTGTCGACAGTTTTGTAAATATTTAAAAGATCAACTAAATCACTTCTGAAGGAATCCTCACTAGAGAATCTGATTTCAATGCCCTTAGATTTGACGAAGTTAATAACTTCAACAGCACTATTGGCGATATAATTCATGTCCTTACCGTGGCTGTATTGTCTTAAGAACTTGGAAGTACCAATAACGACATCGACACCATCGACACCTGTTTCTACAGCGACTTTGGCATCATCCATGTGACAACGAATATGTGTCAAAATCTTAGCCTTTAAACCTAGTTTACAAATAGCCTCACAATCCTTACGAGATTGTTCGGAAGCAACTGGTGATGTCAATTCTATATAGTCAACACCGAAGTCATCCAAAGCCTTTGCGATTTCAATCTTCTTTTCTGTGTCGAAGAAAGCATTGGCAAATTGTTCACCTTCTCTCAAGGTGGAGTCAATCAATTGGAAGCTTGTAACATTAGAGAGGTAGTCTGACGGATTGGCACCGTAAGGGTTGACAGGCTCCTTGGTGGCAGCTTCAGTAACTTGTTGAAAATCCTTGTTGTCACTCATGTTTACTTTTGTAGAGCAGATTAGGTGGTTGGTTCCCCTTTCGAAAGCAGAAACCTACTCATCAAGAAATTGTCCATAAAAAGACTCCTTATATACCAAATGTTACAATATTATCCCTCAAGATCGCAATGGAAATTTGTTAGTCATACTTAACTGGACCAAGAAAAGCCACTGCAAAAATGAGGATGATTCCTACTTTTTTCTCGATTAGTCACCACTCAACGTTTATCGCAAAAAAAGGACGTGGTGCACCGATTCTGGAGATTATTCATTATAAATAATATATGTATTGGTATTCTGTTATTCTACACAAGGTTTATGCTAGGTAGGAGTAGGACTCCCCGTCTTCACATCTTTGCAAGTAACCCTTCTGAATCAAACTGTCGATGGCCCGCTTGATCATGGAGACCTTGGCGTTGAACCTCTGGTGTGCCTGTGCGATACATTCGTTGACCAACATCGTGTGTGGCAGCTTTCTCTTGGCCTTCATAATCCTGACAATACAGGCCTCCAAGAATATCTGTCTCTCAGAATTCAATTCTTTCTCGATCTTTTCGTTTTCGGTCATGTCATTTTCGCCCTTACCGGCCACCTTGTTACCATTTGCATCTACAAAGTTCGTTAAGGAACTTAGAATATCATTCTTGACACCTGCAGCGAAATTGATGTTTGTCTTTAGAGCCTTATATGGACGCGCCAACTTGAATTGGGTCTCTGGCTTAACAAGCGCTTCTAACCCCGTTGGGATCTGTTGAATCAATTTGAATTTTAGGAATGGAACCATGGCCCCAGCAATATTTTGCACCGATAGATGTGTGTTTTCTTGAATATCTTCCAAGGTCAATACATCTGCATCGTTGAATAATAACAATATACTCATTTGGAATAATGTGACAATAAATTGAAATGGTGGTCTACCTGGTTTACCAATATTAGCAATCAATTCACCACGACATAATGGCCATAGCCACTTGAGAATTCTACCGTTATGCTTCGTGGTGTACATTTGTTCTAATTTTTCATATGAGATCATCAATTCGTTTGGTAATTTGAAATCAACCTCTTGGAAAGAGAATGGCCACATATTTTCTGCAAGTACAAATGGCTGTAACTCTGGATATTTACTTCTAGAATAATCTGGTAATTTCATTACTGTGCTCTCGAATTCAGACTCAAGTATCTTGGATAATTTAACATCTTGGAACATCTTTGTTATCTTACCTGTGTACTCCATGCTATTTTCGCTTTGTAATCTTTGAATCACAGATTCCTCATCTTCATCACATGTAGAAGTACCATGAATTAATCTTTTGGCAAATAATCTACGGTAGTGAGATTCAAATGCATCCTTATCAGTTAAAAACTTAAATACAACCATAATGTCATCAACGGACATATCATTAGAAATTTCCGGTTTAGTAGACTTTTTCAATAATTGATCACTGTATTTAGCCAACATTTCAGAAGTCTTAGATGTAGCTGATCTAGAGGAACCTTCCGGTAATGCAAATTCGTTGATATTAATATAGGATCTACAAGCATTATCTAATGCTTTGGTAAATAATGGGTCATTATTAAAACATTCATTAGTGATAGTCTTAAATGTTTCATACACTTCAAGAAGTTTCTTGATATAATCCTTCGGTGGCAATGAATGAGCTGCAGCTAAGGCCATCTTCTTCTTGTTATTGTTATTGTCAGTATCTTGACCGTTCATAATAGCTGCTTTATGCATAGAGATCAATTGAGAAACTTCTGCTTCACCTGAATGTTTGACATATTCCTCATAAGCAGATGCCAATTTGGGTAATAGAGTGAAGTCTCTTTGCATCAAGTAGAATAATGCAGAAATCTTATTGCTGTCTCTTGAGTCCAATAGGGTGATGAAATCAGCTTCTAACTTTTCAATGTGATTCTTAATTAATACTGTATTTAATGTTTCAGACAATGGTTTCTTGGTGTGATCATCCCAATACATTGCAAGACCCTTCTCTTCACGTGTAATGATATTATGAGCCTCAAATATATATTCAGTAATTGAATGCGTTTCTAAGTAGTCCTCAGAATATTGTCTGTAATATTCTTCAGTTCTCGTTAAAAATGGTTTTTCAAAAACCTGAATGTAAACATTTAAGTTCAATTTTTTTAAGTCCTGTGGATCAATACCAAGTGCTACAAATGACTTAATAGCAGTTGTAACATCAGCTCTATGGATAATATTTCCATCTCTCTCTAATGTGATCTGTTGTAAAATCTCGGAAACCAAAGTGGTGCTATTAGGATCAAACATAACCTCCTTCCATGTCATTAGGCATAATGTATTTACGTCAAAGATATGTCTCTTACCATCGCTTCTTTCCTTTTGAACCCAGTATCTGTTCATATAATCAAATGTATGGTTTAAAAAGATGGCACCAATTGTGAATCTTTTCCAATGTCTAACATAAAATTGTAAAAAGGTTTCCTCTGGTGATCTTTGAAAATTGGAGATGTAATCTCTCAGGTACTTCTTTAATTTTTCATAAATTTCACTACCAACAAGAATCGAGGATTGGTTAGTTGGTTTATCTGAATTGAATTGACCAGAGGAACGTGACTTGTTTACACAATAATTATAAATGGCTGTGTAAACCTCCATGTACATTGTTGGTGAAAGAACTTTGTCGACCCTTTTATTTTGTTCTAAATGACTGCTCTCCTGTCCTAAGATTTGATTGATACCAGGTTCAATGAAGTTCCATGTAGCTTCAAGGTCATCAGATCGTGGAAGCATCTCTGTCATTGTTTATGTTTATCTTCTGTATATCTATTTGTGTTTCGGGGGTTCTTTATTTAAATTTCTCTGTAATGTTTACTTTTGATCTAAAGAGAAATGAGTTGATATAATACAATATTATACGGATTCGGCAAATAGTCTAGTTGAAAAGTAGTTGATATACAATCCAAAAAAGCAGTGCTGCAATTAATTAAAGGTGCTGCTACTGTCTACCCTAAAAACTTTTCTGTTGCTTCCTTGACAAACTGGTGTGCTGATCAAAACATGTTCGCCACACATTGTGAAAATATTTATGAAGGGGGAGGGGAAGTTCGCGGGGTCGGGTAATTTTAGAAAGATGCCTATGGGAGCCAATGTAGATGGAAATGTCAAAGACATTTACAAGTCGTAACGTAAAGTGTTTATTAATAAAGTTAATTTATAAACATGCAGAAATAATATGATATAGTAATGACGATGAAATGTGTATCCATTGGAGGGGGTGGTGGAAATGGATGTAGATGAGTAAGAAAATTGAATGACCTGGTTAACATTGGAGATTTCAGCACCTTTAGTCTCTTGACATGTTTGAGCTTACCTTCTCAACGACCCTTAGCATACTGACCGTGAATGCACTGACCCAGAAAAACAGTACAATGAATAGGAAAGATGACAATGCTTTTTGTTTCCTGCAGATATACGAAATTCTAGGATATCTGAAGGTATCACCCTCGACATAATCACTGATACAAACCCATTGTTTGTCATATCTTGCGTTAAATGCTAAAGCTAAATTGGCACTTGAGAAAATAATAAAAAGTAAATCCAATAATATTAATTTCATTTTACTTAATGGATTTCTTAGACCAATTGGCTTACCGGAAAACTCATCTACAGCGATGTAAATTGTGTAAAAGACAGCAATGGAGTTGACACATATTGCCATGATAGTACTTGGTTGTTGAGCTACTGAGCCATTAATGGCTTCGTATCTCTCTGAATTCTGAAATATTCTGACAGCTAAAGCCAATGATATCAAACAGAGGATACAGATGATAATTCTGAAGGTTAAGGGCAAATATTGGTTATCAATCAATAATCTAAGAAATTTAGGCCTCCATTGTTGGATTTTTTTGTCCCTCAACTTACGCCAACGCTCTCGATCCCTATTAAGATCCTCTAACCAATCTGGTCTTCTTGTCTTATTACTCATCATAGTCTCTGATGAATCCTTCAATTCTTGTAAAGCATTATTTTCTCTTCCCTGAGTATGTTTAATGCTAAGCCCACTTCCATAATACAGTTTCTTAACCTTTGAAAGGTAAGCACTCCAATCATTTCTATCCTTTTCATTCTTGAATTCATAATCATTGTCGATCGGTAATTTGAACAACGCATCAAGTCTCTCTTCCCCACCCCATTGAGTATTCAAATTTTGTAACACTTCTTGCCGTATCATTGCCTTCTCAACAAGTGCCATCGAATCCATACCCGAACTCATTGAACTAAATGTTGTATTTCTAGAGATGGACTGTCCCATTGCCACGTTAATTCTCCTATCATTAGCGTATGCGACACTGGAACCGACATTCTCTGCAAAAGCTGTCCATTTATCATCATGGTTAATCAAGAATTGATCCGTATGTTGAGCCCGCAAATACTCCTGTTGTCCCGTATAAATGGTCGATATATGGGGGATGGAATCCCTAATTTTGACTCTCTGGAATTGATCATCCAAAGCAAAGGGTGGTACAGTAGTTGGAAAGAAGGAGTTTACATTCAAATTCGGTATCTTTCTTGCCGAATTTCCTTCTTGCTTATCCATGGGCTCGTCCTTGGGTAATAATTCAATGGCTATTTCCGGTGGCTTGACTGCAGAGTCCTGCCCCTCGGTTACTAAACCTTCCTTGGGTCTCTCAACCATGGTGTATTGAAAGTATCTTCTGGGGATATATGCAGTGGTTGTACGACAGAGATGATGACACCTAGATAAAGAGGTATGCACAGGAAATGAGGGCTTGTTGTTTATTGTTTTGTACCATACAATTACTGACACTATTTTAGATTTTCCGTGGATTAACAAATTGTATATTGTTAACTTGTGCAAAAACGGGTAACACAATAAAATAGGACTTCCAACATCCAAACACCATTGAAAAGTTTTCATACACCCACACCAAAACGATAAACTATTTCCAAAATCTGCAAAATAAACTCTACAAAAAATTGAACGGCGTTCTCGAAAGTGCGAAGCTGTCCCCTAACAATCTTCCAGTTTCATACGGTACCCGGCCATCCACATTTTGTGCCGAATCTATCTCTAGCTTTGATCGAGTTTCGACGTTTGATGACTTAGGATCCCCTTCATATATAAGAAGCGCAGTTTACTACTTTATTTCTATGTGATTTATCTTCTCCCTTATCCTTTATTTCCTTCTGCGTTCCTTTAATACACCAAACTATTCACCATGAGAGCTAAGTGGAGAAAGAAGAGAACTAGAAGACTAAAGAGAAAGAGACGGAAGGTGAGAGCTAGATCCAAATAAGCGGACGAACATTGATTAATTGATTATTATTTTTTTAACGATACTTAATGTGTTTCATGTCCCATATTTGAGTTCTGGTGTGAATCTCGAACCAACCTCCTTTCAACTTATCCTTTTTAATTAATTGAATTGTATAACTAATTAACCTTTGATATATAATTTAATACATCATTAATGATATTTGAAAATGCATACGTTGGGACAGACCGTTATAACACTCAGACATAACCAGAAATGATTGAAGTTAGGGTTATGACAGGTGAAATATCGTACGAACGAGTATGGATGTATGGGGTGTTTAATAGGATTTTGATTCATATATATATAAAATTGGCAATTTCATTCATTGATCTGTAAATCATAAGAGGTACTATCTAAACGTGGCACTTGATGGTGTCGTAATCAATTTCGTTTTTCTATTTAGATTATAGGTATCATAGAACATCGTAAAACAAACAAATAATCTATATTGGTATCTCTTCCGGCACGAATCAAAGCTATCATCTTATAAAGCCTATCAGTTAACGTAACCACTATACCAGAGTAACAACTCTTATCTTATCTATACATATATTTATTATATCTATAACTATATGTATTATATCATATTGTGCCTCTCAAAAGAGAAATAGAAAAATAAGTGAGAATAAGCACATTCTATATGTATCAACATCAGTATTATTAACCTTAAAATATTTTATCCGTACGTTTGTCTTTTTGATTGATTTAATCAGTAGATTCGGCAAATCTTTCTTGCATATTAGCTAATAATTTTTCAAAATCAGCATGAACAGCCTCTTGACCTCTGCTTGGTTCCAAAAACTTAGATGAGGAAACAGCATGCTTAACATCCTTAGTAGCTTCAGAAAGCTTGGACCAATTGGCACCGTTAGCGACAGCCTTTTGAGCTTCGTCATAATAACCAATAAAGGCTCTCATCATATCAAAGGTTTTCCAAATTGGACAGAATGCATCATATGTAGAGTAACCATTTTGTTGTAGGAAATCTTCCTTAATCAATGTAGCAACATCTAAAGTAATTTTATCACTGTCAGATAAAGCGGACTTACCAACTAATTGAACGACTTGTTCTAATTCTTCAGCATTGGATAAGATTTCCTTCATACGATCTCTTAAAGTTGGGAATTCTGGGTAGTTTTGATCGTAGTACTTTTTCAACACATTAGTATACTTGGAGTAAGAGACAGATGTGTTAATAGATGGGAAATGTTTTCTTTGAGCTAACTTCTTATCTAAACCCCAGAAAACTTGAGTGATACCTAGAGTGGCAGTGGTAACTGGATCAGAGAAATCACCACCAGCTGGGGAGACAGCAGCAACAATGGAGACAGAACCAATTCTATCTGGGGAACCTAATGCAATGGCTTTACCAGCTCTCTCGTAAAAAGAGGCTAACTTAGCACCTAAGTAAGCTGGGAAACCTTGATCGGCTGGCATTTCACCTAATCTACCAGAAATTTCTCTTAAGGCTTCAGCCCATCTAGAGGAAGAATCAGCAATCATGGAAACATCCTTACCTTGATCTCTAAAGTATTCTGCTAAAGTAATACTGGTGTAAATAGAGGCTTCTCTGGCAGCCACTGGCATGTTAGAGGTGTTAGCGACCAAAGTTGTACGTTTCATAATTGGTTCCTTTCTACCACTGATCTCAGTAAATAACTCTGGGAATTCCATAAGGACTTCAGCCATTTCGTTACCACGTTCACCACAACCACAGTAGATAATGTTATCGGAGTTAGAGTACTTGGATAAAGATTGAGAGATAACGGTCTTACCACAACCGAAAGCACCTGGAATACAGGTGGTACCACCTTGTACGACTGGGAAAAGAGCATCTAAAACTCTTTGACCTGTTAATAATGGGTGATCAGCAGTTAATTTTTCAGCGACTGGTCTTGGAACACGAACTGGCCAGGTGTGGTACATGAAGTAATCGGATTTGACACCATCGAATTCGACCTCTAGAATCTTTTCATCAACGGTATATTCACCAGCTGGGGCAATCCAAGTGACGGTACCTCTAGCTCTTGGTGGCAATAGAATCTTATGGTCATTCATCAAGGAGTTTTCGTAAACGGAACCGAAGATGTCACCACCAGAGATGTGATCACCAACAGTGAACTTACCTGGAGTGAAAGCCCATTTCTTAGTTCTGCTTAAAGCTGGAGCATCAATACCTCTTGGAATATAGATGGATTGAGATTCATCCTTAATAGCCTTTAATGGTCTTTGAATACCATCATAAATGGTTTCCATTAAACCTGGACCTAATTCGACAGATAATGGCTTACCTGTTCTTAGAACTGGATCACCAACGGTGACACCCGCTGTTTCCTCATAAACTTGGATGGTACATTTGTCACCATCGATTCTAATAACTTCACCGACTAAATTGTCATGACCAACCTTTACCAATTCGTACATGGCACAACCGATCATATTTTCGGCAATGATAACTGGACCAGAGACGGAGTAAATAGAACCGTATTCGGATTCTGAGTGTTCTTCTAGGGAGACTCTCTCTAGCTCTTTACGAGCGTTTTCTAAAGCACCAGCCATTCTTTCTTGAAAGATAAAATGGATTAATGTATAGTTGTGTGTGTATTGATTGAGTATAAACTAACCTAGTCCTTCAAAATTGGGAGAAGTAAGGAAGAATTGCAGAATCTATGGTGTGTTCTGAAGTGTATCTTTTAAATAAGCAAATGATTTTTGATACCTTGATTTTTTTGACCGTATGTTTAGCAGAATGGCTGCTTAGTTTTTCACGATGCAGCATCATCACCCGGCCAAAATGTGTTTAGGTGCAGTATTAACGTGAATAAAAGTTGACTAGTTACAGGACTATGAAAAGTTGAGAGGCCCTGGGATAATGGAATCAGAGCCATGAAGTAATCAGTAAGCTATCTACTTGCAAAAGAGGCAAGTCCCGAGTGAAAAACTGGCTATTTTTTTATTTTGTTCTTTTAAATATGGCCTAATAGTCACAATGCACTTTATTTTGCAATTACAAAATCTTCAATTAGCCATAATATATTACTAAATGCAGATTTTAAGGTCCCTATGGTTTTCAGAAACCTTCTTATCCTGCTACATCTATTACTATTAATTATATAGATGCCTTTAATCGTAAACAGTGACGCAATCATAAACCGGGTAAACATGGTCAAATTTTTTGTTTGTTTCTTTCGCAATTCAAAAAGGAGAAAAATTAAATGCGGGCAGGAAAAGAAGGGCCAGTTGAATATAATGTGTTATTTATATCTTGCACAACCTTAGATAACCAACAAAATCAGTATCGATAAGTATATTTGCCTTCCCAGTAACTCTATACACTATCTTATTTACGGTACAATATCCTCCCAATTTATTCTTTTTTTTTTACCCTACAATTCACCTTTTTTCGTCTCTTTGAATCAAGGAATCAACACAACATATTTCAACACCCTCCTTTTTCAGCAAGGTTTTTTAATCTAGATACGAATTTTTGCATATTGATTATTTGATCCATTTACTCCATAGTATTTTCATTAAATCCGTCCCCTTCCCCCATATACATATTAATAGCCACCAACTCAATCACTACTACCCCCCTATACAAGTGAATAAATAAAATAGAATTTAAAATGGACATGGATATGGACGTTCCAATGCATGATGCAATCTCTGAACAGCTCACTCCGACAATCAATGAGGACAACAAAGACATAGAAGACCTTCAAGATATTGACTTCAAGCCCGGTTCATCAGGCATAGCAGATAATAAATCCTCCAAACCATTAGAATTAAACACATCCAGCATAAATCAATTGGACTCATGGATTGAAAAACTAGGCAAGTGCGAAGTACTATCCGAAGATGACGTCGCGAGACTATGTAAGATGGCGGTCGATGTATTACAATTCGAAGAAAATGTTAAACCGATAAGTGTACCTGTCACCATATGTGGTGATATCCACGGTCAATTCCATGATTTGATGGAATTATTCAAGATAGGTGGGCCTTGTCCAGATACAAATTATTTGTTTATGGGTGACTACGTCGATAGAGGTTATTACTCGGTAGAAACTGTATCTTTTCTCGTTGCCATGAAGGTTAGATACCCACATAGAATTACAATACTGAGAGGTAATCATGAATCTAGACAAATTACACAAGTTTATGGGTTTTATGATGAATGTTTAAGAAAATATGGGAGTGCAAACGTTTGGAAAATGTTTACCGATTTATTTGATTATTTCCCAATTACTGCATTAGTCGATAACAAGATCTTTTGTCTACATGGTGGTCTTTCACCAATGATTGAAACAATTGATCAAGTTAGAGAATTGAATAGAATACAAGAAGTTCCACACGAAGGTCCAATGTGTGATCTATTATGGTCTGATCCAGATGACAGAGGTGGATGGGGTATTAGTCCCAGAGGTGCAGGTTTCACTTTTGGACAAGATATTAGTGAACAATTTAATCATACTAATAATTTATCCTTAGTGGCAAGAGCACATCAATTAGTAATGGAAGGTTATGCTTGGTCACATCAACAAAATGTAGTGACTATCTTTAGTGCTCCAAATTATTGTTATAGATGTGGTAACCAAGCTGCTATCATGGAAGTCGATGAAAATAATAATAGACAATTCTTACAATACGATCCTTCAGTAAGACCAGGTGAACCAACGGTAACTAGAAAGACACCAGATTATTTCTTATGATCAATTTGTAATCCATATTATTATTATTATTATTATTATTATTATTATTATTATTATTATTATTATCAGTATTATTTGTTATTAGTACTATACCTATGATTATTATATAATTATCTTTTTTCTTTTATTCCTTATTATCACCTTTATTATACCTGATGTGATTAATCTTTTATATTTTACGTAATCATCTTAGAAAAAAATTATTATTCAAGTTTAGGTTACTGTTTTATTTATCTCCCCATACAAGAGCTTTTCTCAAGAACTTTGCTTCATCTTAGGAATACAAGGATCGTAGATGCTACAGTGCTTCGTGTCTTATCAAATTTCTTGCAAAGTTAATAATAGATCAAGTAAAAACACCGAGGAACCATAAAAACTTGATGCGCAATCCTTTAAGAACCTTGTAATATAATTTTTAAAAACTTACCAACAACAGTTGTTCCTGTCCCATTGTTTCCTTTACCCACATCTTACAATTATTTATGATACAATATAACCAGGTTATACGAATCATAATAACGCATCTGTAAATCACTAAAATAATTCATATTTTTCCCTGAAACGGTAATGCCACGAAACGGAAACGAGAAAAAACATGTTTCAATTGAAACTGTTTCTTGAAATTAAAACCTAACCCTTGATATGATAAATTTTCGTTGAGATAACAACCAGATTTCGGTTCACTTCGATTTAACTGCCACTTATATAACACAAAACACAAAAATCATAAATTACATACCATATCATCATGTCCAATGAAAATTCTGACTTTAACGAATTCGATGAAACTACTGATGCATACAAGGTCTCTGCCAAGAAAACTGTTGATGAATACAAGACCTTAGATGCTGAAGATGAATCTCTTGCTAAGTGGAAGGAATCATTAGGTTTAGGTGCTGATGTTTTACCATTGGAGTTTGCTGGTGATAAGAGAAAAGTTGTCGTTAAAAAGATTCAATTATTAGTCAATACCGAATCAAACCCAATCACTTTTGATTTGACTAATGAACAAACTATAAAGGAATTAGCCTCCAAACGTTACAAGGTTAAGGAAAATTCCATTTACAAATTGAAGATCACATTCAAGGTGCAGCATGAAATAATCACTGGTTTAAGATACGTTCAATACATCAAGAAGGCTGGTATCGCTGTAGATAAGATCGATGATCATTTAGGTTCTTATGCACCAAATACTACTACTAAGCCTTACTACGAAGTTGAATTACCTGAGAGTGAAGCCCCAAGTGGTTTCTTAGTTAGAGGTAACTACAGTGCCGTTTCCAAGTTCATTGACGACGACAAGACTACCCACTTGACCTTAAACTGGGGTGTCGAAATTGTTAAAAAATAATTTATCTATCCTCATAATAGTTATATTTAATTTTTAATAGTAAACCCATTTAGGTATGTACATATGTGTATACCCATTACGCATATACACACATATCATAAATTTAATACATATATTGAAACACAATTATTGCAGTAACCAATATTAATTAACGTAAATGTTTTATTTTATTATATAATATTTAATATGATGACGAATATTGGAAAGAAGTAGGGTTAAATACACAAATGTGTTGTTATATATTATAACTCGATGCTAAAAGGTTTTGGTAATTGAAATTAAAAATAATTGAGGGATTGGTTTTAATTAAATTTAAGCCTTGATAGCGTACTTTCTTTGTGGGAAAGCGATTTGCTTCTTTAGTTGCTTTAAAGTAACTTGAGAACGTTCGTGCTTGGTTAAAGCTCTTCTTAAAGCTCTGGTCTTCTTGGCTCTTAAGTCCTTTGGTTGGTACTTCTTGCCCTTGTATAATTGTCTAACGGCTTCTCTTTGTTGTTCGTTGATGACAGTAAGGACACGGGCAATGTTCTTTCTAACAGTGTTGATCTTTGGTAAAGATGGCTTGGATAGCTTTTGAACCTTTAAGTCAGCTAATTCCTTCTTTAAGTCAATTAATTGGGATTCTAATTGTTCCTTAGATTTAGTTCTTAATTCGTAAGATTTAACACCAGCCATTTTTAATAATTTAGTTATTGTTGATTTACTATTGCAAGAAAAGCAAAACTGCAAAAGTGACAGATAATGTAATACGTTGTACAACTATCTTATATTATTGGCATTTTATTTATTTAATTTTCAGATGTCTAAATTTTTTCCGCGCTTGGATGAGAATTCCGAGATCAGAGATAGTCACATGAAAAAGTGTAAAATTGGTAGCGGTGTTGGGGCGAGCAATAAAGCTATTTGGCCGATTCAGCGTGCAATCCTAAATGCGCAATAGTAAACAGAATTTACAACATTTTAGGGCGTGGAACCCAGACATCAAAAGAATGAGTGGGTGTAGATGTGTCACACAAAACGGTTTGGAAGAATTTAGAAGTGACAGAGTCATTAACCCAAGGGAGTTACCGGTAACAGAAGTACCTTAAATTGACTTTTTCGCTAGTTTTAGCAATTTCTATATTATTGTATCGAGATCATCGTTTTGAAAATTTCTTTTACTGATATCAGACTTTATTGATACTTAAATTCTCCAAATCCATTGAGCTTATAAATGCTCTTCTTAAAATAATAACCACAAGTTGGATAACATTGACAATTCTTTAATAACAATATAAAATACAATATCTATTTTACTTATCATGCTATGTATACTGCAATATATATGTATAGAGAATAATAAGTAATGTACTAATATATATATATATTTTTTTTCAATTCATTCCCATCAACACATTCAATGTGATTATATCTAAGATTGGTTTTTTAAGTTGGTGCTTAACCATTCTAAACCTTCATACAAACCTTCACCAGAAGTAGCACATGTAGATTGGATAAACCATGGACGGTTTCTGATAGAATGTAAACCTAATTTTTCAGTAATTTCAGCAGCGGACATAGCTTCTGGTAAATCTTGCTTGTTAGCAAAGACTAACCAAACAGCGTTTCTCAATTCGTCTTCGTTTAACATTCTTTGCATAACTTCTCTAGCTTCACCGATACGAGATCTATCATTGGAGTCAATAACGAAAATAACACCTTCGGTGTTTCTGTAGTAATGTCTCCATAAAGATCTAATTCTATCTTGTCCACCAACATCCCAAACGGTGAATGAAATGTTCTTATATTGAACAGTTTCAACGTTAAAACCAATGGTTGGAATAGTAGTGATAACTTCACCTAATTTCAACTTGTATAAAACTGTAGTCTTACCGGCACCATCTAAACCGACCATAAGGATTCTCATTTCCTTATTGCCGAAAAGACTACTAAACAATCTCGATGCAAACATACCCATCTTTACTGATTTTATTAATGAGTTGGTTTCTTTGGATAGTTGGACAACTAATGTTAGTAAAAATATTAATTTATAATTATGATCCAAGATATGTATTATTTGTTGTTTTGGCGTTTTTTTTTCTTTTCCCATACCGACAACTGCTTTGAATCCAGATTTTTTTTCAATATCAGAATATCGTGTTTCACGACAGCAGAAGTCTGGAGAAAAGGTAAGCTCAGGAGAAACCTCATTCAGGGCAGAGGCTCCAAACCAACAGTAGTATGTTCTAAATATCCATTCAATCATACCACTACCAGCCTCAATATATATACACAAACGGATTGATAATATCTTGAAACAAGATTGAATTGAGGCAACATACTCTTTCTGGTTTATCTATGATTCTATTCTTGAGCCTCAGTATTAAGGATATTTGTTCTGTATTAAAACTGAAAACCTTGGTCTAATGGTGATATTGTAACCGGAAACCTTGTAAAACACAGTTGGTCGGTATCTCTTATCGATGATACGTGTTCTGTTGGAAGAGATTGTGAAATTCACTCAGTGGGGCAATCTCCAGATCGGACAATGAAGGCGCCTCCAATTCGCAGGCGGGTAACGATCACACCACACCTCTGGATTAATATCTCATCAAACTTACGGTTGGGTTAAGGCCGTTGGTTCTTTAAATAAAGTGTTCTATCAATTGGAATATATATAAATATGCACTAATAATAAAAATTGTATAATGTTACATGAATATGCTGGTTTGTTATTTCTTATTAGTTTGAATGCGATGATGTATGTGACTGTTGAGATAAGTATTGACTCCAGTCATTATTGGGTGCACCTATAGTATTATTATTGTATTGATTTGGATTAACAGATGCATTACGGAATTGGTAGTCCGAAGAATCTGTTTGGTTATTGGCACTATTACGAGTATAATTACTAGCATTGGATTTACTATTCATCAATTGTGCCATATAAAGGTTTACTTCATCATTTTGTTTAAAATTGAAATCATCTGAATTCCTTAATGAGGAAGTGCCTTCTTTTTTACTGGTATATTCTTCATCATATTCTTCGTCTGAGTCCGTTAAAATTGATGGCGGACCTCTATTATAGGTATTCAAACCCAATCCATTCCCAAGATCAACATACTTTGTTTGAATTTGTTTATAATTCATAGTAGGACTTGATCCTGAGTTTAAAAAGATACCAGCGGTATCAAAAGTTTGGTTTGCGTCACTTGGCATAGAAAATTCAGTTGCATCTGTATCATATGATTGTTCTTTTTGAGACCCTTGATAATGAGATGAGACAGTATTGAAATTATCAGTAATGATTGTTTCTCCAAAAGGTCGTACAGGTTGATTTTCGTGATTATTGGTGTTATTATTATTATTATTATTATTATTATTTCCATTTTGAATTTCTGCCGTATCTAGAGCGACAATATCATGTAAAAGATCGGCAGCAAGACGTGTATCAGATGGCATTGGACGTTCTCTAATTTTTTTATTCCATTTAGTGGATGCAAAACAATTTGGTGATTTTCTATAAAGCATATCAATCTCCTCTAACGTTAATCCACGAGTCTCATAGACTGTCAAGTAGGCAACGGTAACACCCAATGCGTTTAAAGCACCCCAAATGAAAAATACCTTGGAGCCTATACCATGTGAATTGTTTGCCGATGAACTGTTTGTCGTAATGATATATGGTGTTATCAATGCACAAATGAAATTAATTAACCAATTGGCAGCGGTGCAGATAGCTGTACACTTTGATCTGACACCCAATGGGAAAAGTTCCGCTGAGATAACCCAAACTACACCACCCCAAGTGGAAGAAAACGCTGCAATAAAGAGACAGATAAATGCAATGATAAATTTACTACCTATTACGGCATTATTAACAGTAGTTCCGATCACTGCTACAGTGAAATTTGATATGGTCATTAATATTCCACCAACAATCAGGACTTTCCTTCTACCAAAATATTCAACCAAAAACATACCTGGAATGTTGAATGCGACATTCACTGCATATGTGATAAAAGAGACCAAATAACTATTGTTGATACCTGATTTAGAGAAGAAATTGACACCATAGTAAAAAATGAAATTGATACCAGCAAATTGTTGGGCCATTTGAATGGAGATACCAGTAAAGATTCTAAGAACTTGCTTAGGTCTGTTCTCAGAAGATTTAAAACAATCCCAAAATGTTGCTTGTCCGAAAGATTTCTCGTAATCGTACATTGCTTTTATCTCAACGAGTTCCTCTAATAATCTAGGATCCTCGATGGGAATACCTCTTAAAAAGGAAAGTGATCTTGCCGCTTTATTAATTTCATCCTTTAACACATAATAACGTGGACTCTCAGGCAAAAAGATCATACCAACAGTTAGAATACTAGACCATACGTATTGCAATCCAATGGGAATTCTATAGGAAGAAGCGTCTGTTCTCAATCTTGTCCCCTGGGAGACAGCACTTGAGACCAGTAATCCGATTGTGATAGCCCATTGATACGTTGAGATGATAGCACCTCTCAAGTTTTTCTGTGCAGCTTCTGCTTGATACAATGGTACAACAGCGGAGATACTACCGATACCGATACCTGAAATGACTCTTCCGACGACTAGCAATACAAATCCACCAGCGGCCACCTGTAGGGAATTCCCTATAGAGAAAATAATTGTTGTAGAAAACATAATTGTAGCTTTCCTTCCATATAGATCAGAAAACCAAGGGGCCGCAAGGGCACCAAAAAATGTCCCTAGTGACAGAAAGGATACCAAGATAGACATCTGATCATCAGTAAAGGATGAATGGTTCGGGGCAATGTGTTCCTTAACATAATTCATATCTGTGAGGGAGTTAATGAGTCCCGTATCATACCCGTAAAGAAATCCACCTACTGCAACGAAGATACCTACGAGAGAGGACATAACTGTGGAGTGTAATGGGAGGGGCTCGGCCAGGGTCTTAAAGTATTGATCATCATCTTCCTGTGGGAAAAAATTTTGTTCTGGAGGCGCATTTAAGCTTAGAGACTCCATATCGGAATATTGCGTGGGTCCAATTGTTGTTCCTTTTGCTGTTGGGACGTGTCTGTGTCGGAGAGCCGTTGATATCGAATTATAGACGTATGTGAAGGGGGATATTGATTTTGTGTGAGATGGCCCTATTGCTCCATGATCCATGGACGACTGTGACTTTGGACCATTCATTGGAGCGGGTTGGATTGTAATGGTGCGATATAGAGAGTAGATCTGGCTTACTTCAATTGGGTATGTGTCAAATCTGTTGCTGATATAAGCTAGAAAAAAAAAATATTGCTTTTATTGCGCAAGCGGAAGGCAATCATGTGAGTGACAATGAATGCGCAGAGGGTGATCTGAGGATCTGTGGGTGCGGTGTGTGGGCTGTAGCTGCGCCGGAAACCGGAATTTATGCATAGTGCTGAGTGTGTGTGTCAGAGACAGCTGGCAGTATTTGAGGAGCGAAACGGAGGGTAGTGAGCCGAACGACAGGGAATTTTACCCGTTGCGGAGCCGCGGAGCCGCAAGTGTGGGTTGGGAGTACCGAATGTGTCAGGACCGAATTGTTGTTGCCAAGCGATAGAGAGAGAGGATGGACTAGGAGTCGCTCGATCGGGTCTGGATAAGTTAAGTTACTGAGACTGTCTAACCGGGGTGGTAAGGTCTGTTGGGTATTTACAAGGTGTGCCCTCGAGGAAATGGGCTTAGGAGTTCTTAAAAGTTGTTTGTGTGTGCGTGAATTGATGCCGTCTGTCTCCACGTAAGCATGTATAAAGTAATTTTCTGTTTTTATTTCCGTATGTGGGAGGTTCGGAAAAAGGACAGATTGGTCATCGCAGGGGCAAAAAAAACCCAACTAAACAAAGCGACCGCTCGAAATTTGCCAAAAATCTTTGTTATATGTAAATAAACGTAGACTAAATAATGAGCGTTCACGAGAAGAAGAAGAAGAAGAAGAAAACATTCAAGGGTAAAAAAACCCACAAAGCACTCAAATCGTTACATAATGCATTGAAAACACTCCTGAAGGAAGAGACAGTTGGTTCAGAACTTCCGACGCATAATAAAGTACACAAGAAGAAGCATACAAGGAAGAAATCAGGCAAGGGTCGAAACGAGACTGGGCTCACAAAAAGCAATGGGATAGTATACATAAGATCAATGGAAAATATGTTAATCCCCAGACTAACCGATGATGAAGTAATGGCAAGACATAAGAGAGCAGATGAAAATATGAAGAATGTTTGGACCAACATCATCCATAAATATGAAAATATAGATGATTCGATAGGTGATCTAGTAGATCTCAAAACTGGGGAAATCATAGAGGACCATGGTCATGTTAGAAATCTTTCACAAACTGCGAACTTGGGGGCTTCTAATACGCGATACAAGAGCACATTGAGGGATATTTTACCTGATGACAGAAAGGCAAATGAGGAAGAACAAGATATTAATGAATATAGTATTTGGGAAAATGCGGATGATGATAATCTAGAGCATGATGTTAGTTTCTCTGATGGTAATGAGGGCTCTCAAAGTGATGATGATAATAATAATAATAATGATGATAACTCTTCTATTGGTACCGATACGGAATCATAAATTATTCACCTTTTAACAATACAAGTGACCCATAACTCAATTAGTGTTAAGAAATAGGGCTAAACATTGATCATAGGTAGATCTAAATAGCATTACATACTCAAACTAACAGATCCTAGATGGATCCATGGTGAAATACGGTTACCCGTCTTGAAAAATTTCAGGTCGCTTTTTACGATGTGATTTTATATCACTTTTTTCTCGGTGGCGGGATAAGGAGGACAAAATAAACAACGAAAGTGAAAAATTGTTCTATTGTGTAAACGTTTACTGGTAGCTTTTAATTCAACCTTTAAAAGAGGACAAGACCATTACATACTCTTCTAGATAAAATAAAGGGACTCCCGTTTTCTTTTGTCTGTTTAGTACTACGTGTATTTTGTTTATCACTTCTCTTTATTGACTATTACTCTGGTTTCTTGTTCCTTCAAATATTTTTTTGAGACAACGACAAGATAATTGAAATAACCAATCAATCCTTTTGAATAAAACAAAGAATTTGAAGTGTAAATCATTGAAGATTATCTTTTACAGAAACTTTCATTAACAACATACAGTTGCTCTTCCATATTAGAAACATATCATCTATTTGAAATACTTTTGGACAGTGTTTTAGAGAAAAATAAGATATTCCCTTCTGATCAGCAAACACTAAAAAACAACAACAAAATTATCCGAAAGGAAGTTCCAGTGACTTATAATAGATAACTTTTGCATTTCCAGGAATACCCTTATTAAATTAACTTCATAGGTAATACTATAAAAAAATCCAAAAAAAATTTATCAAAAAGACAAAAATAAAAATGGTTAGTGAACAATATTCTAGCGCTCCATTACGTACAGTTAAGGAAGTCCAATTTGGTCTTTTCTCTCCAGAGGAAGTTCGTGCCATCAGTGTAGCCAAGATTAGGTTCCCGGAAACTATGGATGAAACTCAAACAAGAGCTAAGATTGGTGGTCTTAATGATCCAAGATTGGGTTCTATTGATCGTAACTTAAAGTGTCAGACATGTCAGGAAGGTATGAATGAATGTCCTGGTCACTTTGGTCACATCGATTTGGCCAAGCCAGTCTTTCATGTTGGTTTCATTACTAAGATTAAGAAAGTTTGTGAATCTGTCTGTATGCACTGTGGTAAATTATTATTAGATGAACACAATGAGCAAATGCGTCAAATCATGCAAATTACTGATTCTAAGAAGAGATTTAACGCCGTATGGAGTTTATGTAAAACAAAGATGGTTTGTGAAACCGACGTCCCATCAGAAGATGATCCAACTGTTCTTGTACCAAGAGGCGGTTGTGGTAACACTCAACCATCTATTCGTAAGGATGGTTTAAAGTTAATGGGTAGTTGGAAGAAGGAAAAAAGCTCGGGTGACAATGAAGAACCAGAACAAAGACCTTTAAGTGTTGATGAAATTTTAAATATCTTTAAACATATATCACCGGAGGATTCAAACAGAATGGGTTTCAGCGAGGAATTTGCTCGTCCAGAATGGATGATCTTAACTGTCTTACCTGTTCCACCACCACCTGTTCGTCCATCCATTTCCTTCAATGAATCTCAAAGAGGTGAGGATGATTTAACCTTTAAATTAGCAGATATCTTGAAAGCAAATATTAGTTTGGAAACGCTAGAACACAATGGTGCTCCACATCATGCCATCGATGAAGCTGAAAGTTTACTGCAATTCCATGTTGCTACTTACATGGATAATGATATTGCTGGTCAACCGCAAGCTCTTCAAAAATCTGGTCGTCCAGTCAAATCTATCCGTGCACGTTTAAAGGGTAAGGAAGGTCGTATAAGAGGTAACTTAATGGGTAAACGTGTGGACTTCTCTGCCAGAACAGTTATTTCTGGTGATCCTAATTTAGAATTAGATCAAGTTGGTGTTCCAAAGTCTATTGCTAGAACTTTGACTTATCCAGAAGTCGTTACTCCTTATAATATCGATCGTCTAACACAATTAGTTCGCAATGGTCCAAATGAACATCCGGGTGCCAAATACGTTATTCGTGAAAATGGTGATCGTATTGATTTGAGATACAGTAAGAGAGCTGGTGATATCCAATTACAATATGGTTGGAAGGTCGAACGTCATATTATGGATGATGATCCAGTTCTTTTCAATCGTCAACCATCTTTACATAAAATGTCTATGATGGCGCACAGAGTTAAAGTTATTCCATATTCTACTTTCAGATTAAACTTATCTGTTACATCTCCATATAATGCGGATTTCGATGGTGATGAAATGAATTTACATGTTCCTCAATCTGAAGAAACTAGAGCTGAATTATCGCAATTATGTGCCGTTCCATTACAAATTGTTTCTCCACAATCTAACAAGCCTTGTATGGGTATTGTGCAAGATACACTTTGTGGTATTCGTATCTTGACTTTGAAAGATACACTTCTTGAATTAGATCATGTCTTAAACATGTTATACTGGATTCCTGACTGGGATGGTGTAATTCCAACTCCAGCTATTTTAAAACCTAAACCACTATGGACTGGTAAACAGATTCTTTCTGTTGCTATTCCAAGCGGTATTCACTTACAACGTAACGACGAGGGGACCACATACTTATCTCCAAAGGATAATGGTATGCTTATTATTAACGGTGAAATTATTTATGGTGTTGTTGATAAGAAGACTGTTGGTTCCTCCAACGGTGGTTTAATCCATGTCGTTACAAGAGAAAAGGGTCCACAAATTTGTGCCAAATTATTTGGTAACATCCAAAAGGTGGTTAATTTCTGGCTATTACACAATGGTTTCTCAACTGGTATTGGTGACACCATTGCTAGTGGGGAGACCATCAAGGCAATCACTGAAAAGATTGCAGAAGCGAAGGCCAAGGTCGAAGAAGTGACAAAGGAGGCTCAAGCTAACTTGTTGAGTGCCAAGCATGGTATGACAATACGTGAGTCTTTCGAAGATAATGTTGTTCGTTTCTTAAATGAAGCAAGAGATAAAGCCGGTCGTTTGGCTGAAATGACTTTGAACGAGTCCAACTTCGTTAAGCAAATGGTTGTTTCTGGTTCCAAGGGTTCCTTTATTAATATTGCGCAAATGTCTGCCTGTGTCGGTCAACAATCTGTTGAAGGTAAACGTATTCCTTATGGTTTCGTCGATAGAACATTACCACATTTTTCAAAGGATGATTACTCTCCAGAATCTAAGGGTTTTGTCGAAAACTCATATTTGAGAGGTTTGACCCCACAAGAATTTTTCTTCCACGCTATGGGTGGTCGTGAAGGTCTTATCGATACTGCAGTTAAGACTGCAGAAACAGGTTATATTCAACGTCGTCTTGTCAAGGCTTTGGAAGATATTATGGTTCAATATGATAACACTACTAGAAACTCTCTGGGCAACGTTATTCAATTCGTTTATGGTGAAGATGGTATCGACGGTTCTCATGTTGAAAAACAATCTATAGATACAATCGGTGGTACTGATGCCGCTTTCGAAAAGAGATACAGAATTGATTTATTAAATACAGAACATGCTTTAGACCCATCATTACTAGAGTCAGGTTCTGAAGTTGCTGGTGATTTGAAATTACAAACATTATTAGACGAAGAATACAAGGATTTGGTAGCTGACCGTGCTTTCTTAAGGCAACTGTTCGTGGATGGTGAATCTAACTGGCCATTACCTGTAAATATCAAACGTCTGATCCAGAATGCCGAACAGACTTTCAGAATTGACCATTCCAAACCATCTGATTTGACTATTCCAGAAATTATCAATAGCGTGAAGGAATTACAAACTAAGTTGATTGTTATTCGTGGCTCAAGTAAAATTTTACAGAAGGCTCAAAAGGATGCCATCACTTTATTCTGTTGTTTAATCCGTTCTCGTCTGGCAACTCGTAGAGTTTTGGAAGAATTTAGACTATCAAAGGAATCGTTCCAATGGATCTTGAGTAATATTGAAGCTCAATTCTGTCGTTCGATTGTGCATCCAGGTGAAATGGTTGGTGTATTGGCTGCTCAATCTATTGGTGAACCAGCCACTCAAATGACACTGAATACTTTCCATTTCGCGGGTGTCGCTTCTAAGAAGGTTACTTCAGGTGTTCCTCGTATTAAGGAAATTTTGAATGTTGCCAAGAACATGAAGACTCCATCCGTTACTGTTTACTTAGATAAGGAATACTCGTCTGATCAAGAAAAGGCCAAGTTTGTTAGATCTGCTATTGAACATACCACTTTGAAGAGTGTTACTGTTGCTTCTGAAATTTACTATGACCCTGATCCACGTTCCACTGTTATTGAAGATGACGAAGAAATTATTCAATTACACTTTTCCCTTTTGGATGAAGAGACTGAAGCATCCTTAGATCAACAATCACCATGGTTATTACGTCTAGAATTGGATCGTGCTGCTATGAATGATAAAGATTTAACTATGGGTCAAGTGGGTGAAAGAATCAAGGAAACCTTTAAGAAGGATTTATTCGTGATCTGGTCTGAAGATAATGCCGAAAAATTAATCATCCGTTGTCGTGTTGTTCGTCCAAAGGCTATGGATTCTGAAACTGAAGCCGAAGAAGATCATATGTTGAAGAAGATCGAAAACACAATGTTAGAAAACATTACATTGCGTGGTGTTGAAAATATTGAGCGTGTGGTTATGATGAAGTATGATCGTAAGGTACCAAATGCAACTGGTGCTTACGAGAAGGTTCCAGAATGGGTTTTGGAAACCGATGGTGTTAACTTATCGGATGTTATGACTGTTCCTGGTGTGGATGCTACTAGAATTTATACTAACTCCTTTATTGATATTACTGAAGTTTTAGGTATCGAAGCCGGTCGTGCTGCTCTCTACAAAGAAGTTTACAATGTTATTGCCTCTGATGGTTCTTATGTTAACTACCGTCATATGGCCTTATTGGTCGATGTTATGACAACTAATGGTAGTTTGACATCTATTACTCGTCATGGTTTCAACAGAGCCAACACTGGTGCTTTAATGAGATCTTCTTTCGAAGAAACCGTTGAAATTTTATTCGAGGCAGGTGCCGCTGCCGAGCTCGATGATTGTCGTGGTGTTTCCGAGAATGTCCTATTGGGTCAAATGGCTCCAATTGGTACCGGTGCTTTCGACGTTATGATTGATGAAGAATCGTTAGTTAAGTACATGCCCGAACAGAAGGTCACCGAGTTGGAAGAAGAAGAAGATGGTGGTGCTACTCCATATGCCAATGATAGTGGTCTTGCTAACACCGATATCGACATCAAGGAGGATCTTATGTTCTCTCCTTTGGTTGATGCAGGTTCTTCTGATGCTATGTCTGGTGGGTTTACCGCTTACGGTGGTGCTGATTATGGTGGAGCTACATCACCATTCGGTGCATATGGTAACGCTCCAACTTCACCAGGTTTTGGTAATGTTTCGTCTCCAGGTTTCTCACCATCATCTCCTGCCTATTCGCCAACATCACCAGCATACTCTCCTACATCTCCATCTTACTCACCAACATCCCCATCCTACTCACCTACCTCACCATCCTACTCTCCAACATCCCCATCGTATTCTCCTACATCTCCATCATATTCACCAACCTCTCCATCATATTCTCCTACGTCGCCATCTTACTCACCAACATCCCCATCCTACTCACCAACATCCCCATCCTACTCACCAACATCCCCATCCTATTCTCCAACATCACCATCATACTCGCCAACATCCCCATCATACTCACCAACATCACCATCCTACTCTCCAACATCACCATCCTACTCGCCAACATCCCCATCATACTCACCAACATCACCAAGCTATAGTCCAACATCTCCATCATACTCACCAACGTCTCCAAGTTATAGTCCAAATAACGCCTCTTACTCACCAACTTCTCCATCATATTCTCCAGGTTCTCCGACTTATAGCCCAAAGTCTCCAAGCCATTCACCAGAACAAGAGAATGAAGAAAAGAAGGAGTAAGAAAAAATTCGAAGGGTTTAACATAGCATTAAAGATATTGTTTAAGTGCCTATATCTATTTCAAGTTTATGTCTTAGTTGTATAATAGTTTCCATATTAAAAAAAGTACTTTAAGGATGTACATTACTATATAATTTACATACATTCAATTTAAGTGTAATCACGTATTCACATGTTCGCCTGTATTTTGTAATTCCTTTGCTATGTATATTCAGGTTACTTACATAAATTATACATATAATATCTTCTTATTCGGAGTCATTAAACCTAAAATCCAAATATAGACAATCAGGATGCTTTTTTAGCGATCAAACCTCTGAAGATATCAAATGTGTTACCATCTGGTTGCAAGTGATACACTTGACCAGTAAAATCGGAATCACTACCTGGCATTAGTTCATTTGCAATCAATAGACCATAGTCTTCAGTAATACCAGTTATTTTAGCTCGTGCATGGTTGTGTTCAGTTAGTGTTACAATTTGGCCAGAATGCAACCAATAACTGTAATATTCTGGCAATATTGTCTTAACACCATAGTTGATAAATTCTCGTATTATTAGTTCTAAGTTGTTCATATAGAGAGCTAATAAACGTTCTACATGTATCTCAGGCAGAGTTTCCATATTCATGGCCTTACGTTCCTCATTTAAGATCTTCACCCATCTCATCAACGACGTAGTTGGTCCGTCATTACTAACATTTAACCCGCAGCCCAACAACAAAGTATATTTACCGTTGATAAAATGTGTATTGACCAATAAACCAGCAATTTTAACATATGCGGGCTCAATATCAGTTAATGGCACCAATGATTGATCAAATTTCTTGTTTAATAATTTTAAGTTCCTATTTTCATAGTATTCTGGTTTTAATATGTAAAGATCATTAGGCCATTTAATTCTAACTGGTAAGTCCTCAAAACCTGGACCATATGAATTAATTGCTTTACAGTAAGCTAACATAGACAGATACTGAACGAAAACAACCGACAAATTTTGGTTAGTTACTGGTGACACTAATGGTAAACAGACAACCGCGGTGGATGCCGAAACACCTTTTGGATTAACCCAAACATTGCCACCTCTTCCACGACCAGATACTTGGATTGAACCAACGTGTAGAACTGAATTATCCGGTAGACAACTTAGTAATGTCTTGTTGTTGTTAAGCAAAGAACTAGTTGAGGTTAACACCTCACCATACAATAATACTGAGCCAAAGCTATTATTTGATTTCAAGCTAGCAAAATATTCTTCCTCATTAAAATTCGGAGTCATTGATTTTGAAGGTAATAACTCATTTTCTGATGGTACGATAATGATTTTTGTAGCCTCATCTGAATCTTTGTCCTCCAATTCTTTGTTAGCTGATACAAATGAATCCTTGAAGCCCTTAAATAATTTGAAACTATCAGTTTCAGTTGAGAATTCAACACAGTTGTTTGTAGTTTGCGGTATATCAATATTATTGGTAATATTATTTTCAAATTCTGTAATTTTATCCTTACTGGATAGCTTGGTACTCATAAGTAATGGTGTCAAATCTGGAACTCTTAGGCCACGAGGAAGGCTGTTACATCTTAAACCAACCTTGGTGAGTAGCATTCTCATAAATTCTAATCTCTTTGTATCATCTTGTTTTAATGTGTTCAATATATCCTTTGAGAATTCATCATCATGAGATCTTCCAAGAATCTTCGGAATAAACTCTGGATGTGTACCTGTCAAGAGAGCTTTACCATTACCGACATTACATAGGACGACAGCAGCTGGGTCACCTGAAACAGGAGTCTGATCAGAGTAAATCACATTTACAGGATCAATGTAGTGTGCCAATACCTCGACTTTATCCTTTGAATCAGCGTCAACAAACAATGCACCACCATTGAAATAATTATGCAAAATAGAACCATCACAGAGTCTTAACTTAGCAGCCTTAGCACCGACATTACTATCGTATTGGAAACCGGGGTAAACAGGGCCTCTGGCAATACCAGGATATAATTGTAAATCTCTATTACCAGTAACCTCCATCGATAAATCTCCCTGGCAAAACTCTACTCTGCTTGAACCAAAATAGCCACCAGCACAGAAACCTATATATATACCATGATGTTTCGCGATAAATCCCTTTAATTTTGGTATGATAGGCTTACATTCCTTAACGTATGGCAAATCTGCACCACCTGGGAATACCACAGCTGAGGTCTTTGACATCCAGGGCTCTAGTTCAAGGACTCTAGACGTTACAGTTGAAACAGCGTAATGCGGTTCGAGAAAGTCACGGAGGGTCTCCACAGCATGCTTGACTGAACCAGGAGTCGTTCCTGGTCCATTGTAGACTAAGACGTTCATTCTTGAGATTATGGTATTGATTCTTAGAATTGCGATAAGGTTAAATTTGGAGAAGTTTGTGTTTTTATACTTATTATTTACTTACTTTGACTCTTCACATGACAATTTTTCAGCTTAATCATATTGTGATGATTCCAGAAAAAAAAGTGGTAGGACTCTAGACAGTTTATTGAAAATTTGTATCGTCTCATTAAGTAATGTACGTATTAGTTTTTATTGTATTCTAGATATTATATGATATAATTAAATGACTTATATAGTAGTAGTGGTTGTTGTAGAGGTGACAGAGGGAATTAACGACTGAAAGTAATATCATCGATACGTAGGATGGACTTAACACATTCAGAAGCTAAAGTGATGGCACTTGTGGAAACAAGGACTGGTTGTAAGATATGTTCATCGTAAGTGTTAGTGGTACCCGATCTTCTGACTGAAATACCTTCATTAATTTCACCGTTTTCGTGTCTGGAACGTAATTCGGTGACAACCTTGATACTATTAAGACCAGCGTTTTCAGCTAATGTGGTTGGAATAACCTCTAATGCCTCAGCAAATTCTTGCCAGATAAAGGATTCAACACCCTCGATGGTACGGGCTTCCTTAGTTAATCTACGAGATATTTCAATCTCTGGTGCACCACCACCGGCGATCAACCCCCTTTCCTTAACTATACAACGGATGACACACAAGGCATCGTGTAAGGAACGTTCGGTCTCATCTAAAATCATGTTGTTGGCACCACGGACAATGACGGAAACAGTTGGCTTAGCTGTAGTGGATTTGATACCTGTTAGTCTAACGATCTTTGAACCATCACTGTCAACTTCTTCGACTAAATCAGCGGAACCCAATCTGTCCTCTGTGAAAAGATCGATGTCTGCAATAGGTTTACAGCCTAGAGACTTGGATAAGAATTCGATTTCTTCTCTTTCAATATCTTTGACAACCATGATGCCCAACTTGGATAGGAAATGCAATGCTAGTTCATTAACAGCGTCTCTTAAGATGGATTTTTGAATCAAAAGAACATTACATTTAGACTTCTTAATCTTCTTACAGATGTTTAGTAAGTATGCTCTTTCTTCCTTTAAGATCTTATCCATTTGTCTGTAGTCGTTGACGACAATGTTGTTTTCAGTGTCTGGCTTTGGTGGAGATATTTGGAATTGAATTAAACCGATCTTTGCCTTTTCCTTTCTTGTTGGACCGCCAGCAGATTTGACAGCAACTTGAGTTAAGACAACACCATCAACCATTTCAGTATCATCGATTGTACCACCCACCTTTTTGATCAAACGGATATCATTTAAGTCCACAGAGGTAGAGTTCTCATCACAGATACTCATGACTGCATCCACAGTCAATGGGGCCAAGAAGCTAGAGTACTGGGAAACAATCTTTGAGCTTAAAGATGTAGACGCAGCACGAATCAAGTCCTCTCTATCGGTCAATGAAATCCTATGAGACATCTCCAATAAGATTTCCACAGATCTCTTTGCAGCACGTTGGAAGGATTCAGCAATAATAGTTGGATGGATTCCCTTGTTTAACAGTCTATCGGCAGCAGCAAGTAATGCACCTGTAATGATGACTACCGAGGTGGTACCATCACCAGCCTCTGCATCCTGAGCAGCAGATACCTCCACAAGCATCTTAGCAACTGGATGAAGAATAGCCATCTGCTTTAAAATGGTATGTCCATCATTGGAGATAATGATCTCCCCACGGGAGGTCTTAATCATTTTATCCATTCCCTTAGGACCCAGCGAGGTACGCACTGCATCAGCAACGGCCCTCGCAGCAATGATGTTGGCCTTACGGACTTCCTGAGGCTTCTCTTTGTTCTTAAACGTTGCGTTGGATGGCATTGGGGCCTTGGCGACAGCAGACATGGCTCTTTTAGTTAGTGTTGTTGTGGTGGTAGTGATGCTGAATAAAGTTCATTTTTGTTTTGAGTGGCAAGAAATAATTTTCAGTTCGTCGCGCGTGATTGTTAAGATATCGAAATGATATTGATTAAAAATATAGTACTATTAATAAATATATTTCCAACTGTTTAACAAGCGTAAGAGAAGGAAGAAGCAAGCTGGATGGCCAGTAGATGCAACAGAAAGTTTATGGAAGGTCTGATGGTGGTATCAAGAAAACTCAGTGACAAGGCAGGCACACCCACACACCGGTTATCGAGGAGTGACAGGGATATCGATATATAAGGATCTTATCAGCGAATCACTGATGAACCCTATTTGATTACGATTCTAACTTAATAAGGTACAGACAGAACAATGACCATTCCAAACGTTCTTGTGATCGGTGCAGGAGGTGTCGGTGTCATCACCGCACTTTCCTTGTACATTAAGAACAAGTCCAATGTCAGCCTAGTCGTTCGCTCAGACTATGACCATGTAAAGGCTCAGGGCTACCAAATAAGCTCTTCTGATTACGGAGAGTTTTTAGGCTGGAGACCCCACCATATATACCATACCGCTACTGAGGCTGCTGAGTCCGGAACTTTCTTCGACTACGTTATTGTCACTACAAAGAATGTCCCCGATGGGCCCATGGACTCTCGTGTCCCCAACATCATCAAACCTGTCCTTTTGGCAAATCGGATGATTGACAGGGAGCGGTGCACCAACATTCTACTTGTACAGAATGGGATTGACATCGAGAGGGACATCTTTGGCATGTTTGACAGAGATACATACCGTTACACGTTGCTTTCAGGGATCCAGCTGATCGGATCGACTAAGGTGGGCCCTGGTGTCATCAGTCAGATCTCACAGGATATTCTCACCGTTGGTGCATTTAATCCAGAGGATAAAGAGGCACTGAAGGCGGCTTCGGAGTTTATCGAGATATATCAAACTGACAAGAATAGTGTCAAGTTCGACGAAAGGGTCCGTTATTCTCGTTGGAAGAAACTGCTTTATAACGCTGCAATCAATACAACAACTGCTTTGGTCGAGCTTGATGTGCCAAGGGCTCTAGAATTTGGGGATGATAAGATAACCACGGAGCACGAGATTTTTATACCTGCTATGAGGGAGATCGTCGCAATCGCTGCCACAGAAGGTATCATTCTCGAGGAGCAGTTTATCCAGTTTTTTACCAATGCAACTAGAAATATAATTTTTAAACCTTCCATGTGTGTCGACAGGGAAAAGTTCCAGCTGATGGAATTACAAGTGATCTTGGGAAATCCATTGCGTATCGCAAAACAAAATGGGGTTCCAACACCCATTCTCTCCACTTTGTACAACTTATTGATTTTGGTTCAACGTAAAATGATGGAAGAAAAGGGCCTGTTGAAATTTGATGAGACTACGGCAAGACTTGTAAAGGAGACTCAATAAAAGACAGAAAACCATACTAAATATACATATTCAAATTTAAAACTATATAATTGAAGATAGTTACATTATCAGACGTATTACTGACCTGCAAAATATCTGAAGATGTAGTTTTTGCTAATATTTTCTCGATAATAGATAATCACTGTTTTTGACAAATTCGCTGTAATATTGAAAAATTGTTTTAAGCAAAAAGGAAAGATTCATTTCCCACGAACAGCAGTGAACTTGGAGATCACTCTGCTTAGAAGCATGAAGTTGTTCAAGAAGTTCGAATCACGATCAGGTAGAACTAAGACCACGACACTCCATCCTACAAGACCATGGGTCCTTATAGGCAAATTTAACTCCGCAATAGAGCTTTGGGACTATAGAATGAATACTTTACTTCATAGGTATCGTGGTCATAAGGGCGCTATCCAATCCGTAGCATTCCATCCAACGAATCCGATGTTTGTCTCTGCTGGGGATGATAATGAAATTAAAGTTTGGTCCCTAGGAACCAATAAATGCATCTGTACCCTCACGGGCCATGTCGACTTCGTACGTACCGTGTACTTTCATAATGATTTGCCCTGGATTGTATCTGCTTCTGATGACCAAAGTGTGAGAATATGGAATTGGCAGAATAGAACGGAGATTGCTTGCTTAATGGGACACATTAATTTCGTTATGTGTGCCCAATTTCATCCAACTCAGGATTTATTGATCTCTGCTTCTGTGGATGGAACTGTTAGAATTTGGAATTTGCAGTTTCTTAGGAAGAAGCATTTTTCTCCAGAATATGCTGCGGTTATTAATAAAGTAGTCGCTCAACAGAGTTATATCGATGCTGCATTCAGTGATTGTCCCGTCAAATACATACTGAGAGGTCACACTGATGCAGTAAATTGGGCAGCATTTCATCCGACTATGCCTTTAGTTGTGTCTGGGAGTGATGATAAGACTGTTAGGCTGTGGAGGATTGAAGAATCTGGTGTAAACCAAATTATATCATTTACGGGCCACACAGATAAAGTGACCTCTGTGGTATTCCATCCCACAAAGAAATTAATTCTTTCGACGAATGAAGATAAGTCAGTGCGTGTATGGGATATGAATACTGGTGATCAAGTTAAACAATTTTTAAGTTTACATGACAAATTTTGGGAACTCGCCATTCATCCCCGATTGAACTTATTTAGTGTAGCTGATGATTCCGGCTGTATGGTCTTTAAATTGAACAAAGAGAGACCTTCTTATGATAATTTACAACAAGATCGTTTAGTATTTGTAAATAACGAGCAACAGATACAGTTGTTCAATTACCAAAAGAAAAGAGAATCTTTACCATTTGTAACATTAAAGAAGTTTGGTAAACATTGGGATGGATTTAAATCTATATCATATGACGCCAAAAACCATATGGTATTGGTAAATCAAGAGAATGATAAGTACTTACTTCTGAAATTACCAGAAATTCCGACAGGAGCTGTAGAACCGAGTGGATTTATAGAAAGTACCGGCTCATTTGCTATATTTGCATCAAATGATAGATTTGTAACATATGATAAATTACAACAAACAGTAAGAATACATATATTAGGGAATCATTCAATAAGAACATTGAAAATGGACAGCAAAATCACTAGAATTAAGAGTAATGGTTCTGGGATGGTACTTCTGATTCATTCTAGAAAGGTCTCCCTATTAAATATCAGAAGCTGTAGGATAGAGAATGAAATCGATGCTAAGAATGTCAAGCGCGTAGTATGGTCTGCTGATAATCAATATATTGCATTAATGAATAATGCTATTATTACCTTGGTAAACAAAAACCTGGACCCAATCAAAACAGTTCAGGTTAATGCTAAAATCAAGAGTGCAGTGTGGAATAATCATAATGTTCTAATCTATTCTACTACCAATCATATCAGATATTGCTTATTAAATGGTGATACAGGTACCATCAAATCAGTTCCAAAGGTATTCTACCTAGTGAGGATTATAGATGAAGTAGTTTTTGCCTTAAATCGTGATGGCGATGTCGTACATTTTAATATTGATCCATCAGAGTTTGAGTTCAAAAGGGCATTATTCAATAAAAAAATCCCTGAAGTTTCGAAGATAATTCAATCTTCTTCATTGGTTGGTGACAATGTTATCTCATTCCTAGAAAAAGCAGGTTACCCAGAGATCGCTTTAAGATTTGTTACTGACCCACAGTCCCGTTTTTATTTGGCATTACAATGTGGAAACCTTGATCTGGCATTAGAAGAGGCGAACAAATTAACCAGTGAAAAGGTTTGGACTGATTTAAAAAATGCTGCCATAGACCAGGGATGTATCAGTTTACTCGAAACTATTTATCAAAAGCAAAATGCCTTTAATAAATTGTCATTTTTGTACTTACTCAGTGGCGATTCTATTAAATTATCCAAGATGAATGCTATTGCCAAAAATCGTGACGATAACCCAAGTATTTTTTTGAATTCAATTTACACTGGATCTTCAATTCATAATGCAGATCTATTAAAAAAATTAGGTTCCTTACCATTGGCATTTATATCGGCTAAAATGAATAACGAGGACGAGCTTGCGACATCAATATTAGACGAAGCTGGTATCGACAAGGATGATGTAATATTACCCGATTTTGTAATCCACACATCTAGCAGTCCATCTAACATACCTCAGACTCAACTTAAATCACCCCTAACTAAGTGGCCGATGAGGGACGTTAAGATATCCCATCTAGAGAGGAGATTAGTTGGGGAGAGTATTAAGGATATTGGATTAGAAAATATAGAAACTGTTGATGGAGAAGAAAGAGAAATTGAAGACGCTTGGGGGATTGAAGATATGGAAATCGAGGACAACCAAACGGGCTAATGTTTGCTATTCCTCAAAGAGATACTTAAATTATAATTATATGTTTAAGTAATGAATTTTAATGAATTTCAAGTAGATATTATATACTCACTTGCGAAAAACACATGATAAATAAAAATAAACGCAAATACGTTTATTTTTATTAATGCTATTAGAAAACATCTGTTTTTAAAATTAAAAGGTATTGCTATTACGGACACCCATAACAAAACTGGTAACATCTGCACGTTTGGGCACTTGTCCCAATTTTCTTGAAGGAGGTGGCGGTGGTGGAGGCAGTGGTTTTGCCCTCCTCTTATCTAATGATTCGCTAGAGAGATTTGATAAATTGTCATTATTAATTCCAGCTGTATATACATTTTTATCATTCTTACTAGGGCTGGCCATAAATGTCATACCTGTTATACTAACACTTGAGCTTCTGCTTGTTGCTGTTAATTCTAGGTCAGTATTTTCAGATTGTGGAATTTCTAACCATTTAGTTTGGTTCAGACACTTGAATGCTAGTCTTGCTGTCGCTTTTTGTTCATGTGATATCTCACCAGATGGACAAATATTATCCATACTACACAGGTATAACAAAAGATCTACTAAATCGTCTTTTCTATAGTGTGTATTACACAATTCAGTGTTTTGGAGTAGTGGAATCAGCACTCGGAGAAACGTATTTCTCAAACCTTCTTGATTTGCTGATATATTCTGTAATTCTCTTATGAGCACATCAACGAAAACATTTAAATCGTTCAAGTAGAAAAAGTTCATTGAAATATTATCCTGAGTTGTGGTCAAAATCAAATATATTATCTTGCACATCATAATCTCCAATGATGAATCCCTTACTCTATTAAATTTCAGTAATAATAATTCCACAAAACTTTTGGAAACAGAGGTGTTTATTAGGTATTTGAAGACCTTGTTCTCAACACAATATTCTTTTGCAAACATCATATATTGTTCATTTAAAGCAATTAATACCTTAAATTCAGAATCACTAAACAAATCATTAGTTGTATCAGATCTAACAGAATGCATCAGAAAATGAACAAAAAAATCATCAAAAATTTGAATATGTGATACTTCACACTTGCTAAATTTTAACATTTGAAATAATAAATCCATAAGAACAGTCGATATTTGTTTCATATCATCAATAATATCTAGGTCTAAATCGGATAATTCTGTTGTAACCGATACTGCTGCCAATTCTTTCTGGGAGTACCTACATTCTAGATCATATTTGTCCAAATATGCAAATTGGGTGTATAATGTATTGTAAAACACTGTGAAGGCTTGAAAAGATATCATAATTTCTAACGATTCAATATTCTTTTTGACTTCAAACAGGAGAATGTATGTAATGAGGAATTTCATATTCATTTCTAGTAAATCTATATTCAGCAATGACAAAAGTTTACTTAAACAGAAACTCCTGTGTTTATTAAATAGCGCGGATTCTATTATTAGGAGAGCCATTCTGTACAAATCTGTATCGGTATTGATAAACTCCTTATATGAATCAGTAGAAAATTTCAAATACTTCACCAAACAGGTGTTAACTATTCTTTGATCTTCATCAGTATCAGAATCAAATGGAAGAACCAGTATGTTTTCCATTGTGTCCCAAAATTGGATAACTTCATCATGACTATGGGTATTAATTTTTGGGGAACTTGGATCTAAAATCATATGACACTAACATATAATATAATGTGTAAAAGTAGTTTTATAATAAACAGTTTTATGATACGTTTGGATAATGTTAAACTGATATGAAAATGATACAGAGAGCTGGTTATTCTGTCTAAATTACTCTTATCTTGGAGAGGATTCAGATTTTTCAGTATCTGTTTTTGTCCCTCAAAAATGCAAATAAACCCGCTCCCTCGTTCAGTAAAATTAGGTACAATATCAATTAAAAAACGATCTGTGAAAGACTATTTAATTTCTGCAGTAGAACTACAGCTTTGATAATTAGATTCATTTTATATTTAATTATTTACCATCTTATTTATGTATATGTTTATAGGAACTGCTTCTTGACAGTGGCATCAGGCCTTTAAACCATGCATAATTTCCTCCTTAGTGATTAAATGACCGATAGTTTCGATATGCTCCAATAATTCGTCAACGTTTCTGGACCATTCATTTAATAATTCACTTGAGTTTTTTGGCTTTTCAAAGTTAACAATCTTGGCTGGTCTATTGACTTTTGCGTAAATGATACCTTGGTTAACCAAGTTACTAATGTAAGTTTCAGTTTCAGATTCACTTAGATCTAATAACTCATTCAATCTCGATAATGTTATTCTTGAATAATATTCAGAAATAACTCTTAAGTTATGCTCAATAACTCTTTTTTGCAATTCTTCCCAATGGTCTTTGTGCTCAGTACCAAATGCAAACGCATCGTTTTGATCTAGTATTGGTTCATATGTTTTTTTGACAATTGGCCATCTCATCAATTCCTGGGTAGTAAATAATTTAACCAAAGATTCTTGAGTTTCTAATTTCTTTAAATTGTTGTCTAATTGAATTTTGTGCATTAAATCATTTTGCAAGTTACCATAAGGAGATAAGACAAGGAAATAAACCATATGAGTCAAAGCTTGTTTCCATTTCGTTTCATCATTCTTGACAGAATCAGTCAAATATATTTCTTGGAAATATTGTGCAATTTCTAAATATTCTTTTTTGTGCAGACCAATCTTAATCAACAAATCATAGTATTCTAATTTCAATAATTCATACTTGGTGTTCTTAAAGGTCTTCCTTAAAATCTTTCTGGAGAGAAGCGTCGCTTGTGAAAAGTCACCCTTTAATATACTCAACTCCATTTGTTCAAGAATAAATTCAATCTTTTCAGACATTTCCATAGAACCATATGTTTCAACCTGTAATTCACATAAGATATCACATGCTTCGTTGATCTTACCTTGGTCTTTCTTGATATGACATAAATCCCTGGTAACTCTAGCTCTTTCGACTTCAACAAAGATTTTGTTCTCCGTCACTATTCTGATTGTTTCGATTGCCTTAGTTTTAGTTGACAAGTCAATGCTACTATCCTCCTTTAAATGCTTCATGACGGTTTGAACCATATATTGAATGGATAGTTTTAACTGACCATGCTTCTTAGACAATAAGGTTAATTGTTCATCCAATTCATCCCACTTCTTATTTTGTGCAAGAACATCAACAATCTTGGCAAGAACCTCTTTGGAAGAAACAAGATCGGCTGCTTGTCTGGTCTTCTTTTCTAAAATGGATAACTGATCTATGGCAGCAGGGTAGTCATTCTTGGATAATTCATCAATCTTTGGGAACATTTCCTTAAGAAGTTCAGAGTAATCCTTCTCGGCCTTTAGTGGAGCATCTCTGGACATATTTGTGGTCTAATTATTTGATAGTCGAGTTTTGCAGGTTAATATCCTTTTCAGTGACCAGCTTATCAATAATTGCTAGTATTAATTAGTGTGAACTATTTATTTGCCACCGTCAAGAAATCATTTCCATTTTTCGGGGCGGCGATTTTTCTGGTAAAATATAATATACAGACTATTTTTTTATGGGAAGCTTGCATTAACTTGTTATCTGCACAGTTAAAGACATTTACTATGCAAAAAACACCTGTGGTGACTGAATTAAAATGTAACTTAGTTATATAATAGCAAATATAATATTTTACGTAGATATAATGTTCATTTACAGTGTGTGGGAATGTCAACCATATTGCGTCACTTGGGACGAACTGAAAAAATTTCAAAATCTTGAGATGCGATGAGATGAAAAAAAAATTTAGCATAGCACAGAACTTATTGAAATGGTTCTAGTCATTGTCTCCATTTCTTTATGTAATGATAAGTAAATCAAACTTCAAACATGGCTGGATCTCAACTGAAGAACTTAAAAGCCACGTTAAAGGCACATGGTCTTACTGGTCAAACCAACGTCAAGAAGAACAAGAAGAATTCCAAGAGACAGGCTAAGGAATACGATCGTGAAGAAAAGCAGAAGACTATTGCTAAAATCAGAGAACAATTCAACCCGTTCGAAGTTAAGGCTACCAAGAACAAGCGAAACGATGAATCCAAGAAGACATCAAGAGAAAACATGATTGCCGTTGGCAAACCAGGTATCTCTAAACAGATTGGTGAAGAGCAAAGAATGCGTGCATATGAGGCAAAAAAAATGTTAAAGAACAGAAAGGGTGGTATCATTGATAAGCGTTTTGGTGAAAGGGACAAGTCTTTAACTGAAGAAGAAAAGATGTTGGAACGTTTCACCAGAGAAAGACAAGGTCAATCCAAGAAGAGTAAGAATTTATTCAATTTGGAAGACGAAAATGACGATATCTTTGGTGATGACGATGGTATATTTAATTTAACTCACGGCGGTAAATCTTTAGATGGTCAGGTATATGATAACAGCGGTGCTGATGAAGAATTCTTATCTGCTGCCGAAAAGAGAAACCGTTACGATTACGATGAAGATGGCAATGCTTTAGGTAATAGCTCTCAACCAGCTAGAAAGAAGACAAAGGCAGAAGTTATGAAGGAAGTTATGGCCAAGTCAAAGTTCTATAAGAATGAGAGACAAAAGGCTCAAATGAAGATGGAAGACGAAATTGAAAACTTAGATGAAGATTTTGATGATGTTTTCTCAGAGTTAATGTCTACTCAAGTAAAGAAACCAATTAAGCCAAAGGAACAAGTTGATATGGAGTATGATATGAAGGTTAAGGAATTAATTACCGAAAAAAGAGCTGCTCCAACTGATAGAACCAAAACTGACGAGGAAGTTCAAAAGGAGGCTGAGGAACAGAAAAAGAAACTAGAACAGCAAAGATTGGATCGTATGAACGGTATGATTGATGGTCAAGATGGTGAAGAACGTGGTGTTGAAGATCTTGATGATGGTTTCTGGAATAACAGTGACGAAGAAGAAGAAGAACTAGCGAACTCTGATGATGACATCAAGTTCGACGAAAAGGATGAAGAAGAAGAAGAACGAGGACAAGCACAAGCACAAGACCAAATTACCGGATTTAGAAGAACCAAAACTGTAGAATCAATTAAGTGTCCTGCCAACCACGATGAATTCTTGGAAATAATGGAAAAACATCAATTATCTGAACACCCAAAGGTTGTCAGAAAAATTGTCAATGCTTATCAACCAAAGTTAGCAGAGGGTAATAAGGAGAGATTAGGTAGATTCACAGCCATTCTCTTAAGACACATTTTATATCTATCCACCGAAGATTACAGTTCATTTGTCGGCGACTTTGAAGCTGTGCAAAATGCGCTAATCAATATACTGAAAACCTTATCTGAAAAGTATAACCAAGCCCTTTCAGATGAATGCCGGATTATTATCAGCGAGATTCAAAACAGGTTTAAGGTTAGCCATTTTGCAGGTCTCTCTAATGCTGATTTAGTATTTTTCATGCTAGTTGGTACTATTTTCTCTACCTCTGATCAATATCATCTGGTTGCTACTCCATGTATTTTATTAATTGCTGAATTTTTGGAGCAAATTAGATTCAACACTTTAACAAAGCTGGCATATGGGGCTATTTTAGCAAAAATTGCTTTGAAATTTCAAAGGGTTTCTAAACGTTACATTCCAGAGTTGGTATATTTTTTTGAGAAAGCTTTGAAATCTTTTTCAAATTCAGAAACTTTGAGCCTACCAAACAATACGGAATTTGCAGATGAAGAAAATAATATCATCAAATTGCAGGACCTAATTTCGTATAATATATCTGTCAGCGACGATTTTAAAAAGATAATTTTACTGAACATTCTAAGTTCCTTAGATATTACTATATCAAATATTTGGAAGGATCTATCAGCATTTCAAGAAATTGTTTTTCCAATCGAAGTTATTTTAGATGAATTATCTACGAAACACCCAACTTTAAAGAAGTCCACACAACTATTGGAGAAGATCGAGAGATTACAGAAGTTCAATGAACACACTCCATTGACTTTACAAAATCACAAACCTATGGCCATTCCATCTCATGCTCCTAAATTCGAAGAAAACTTTAACCCAGATAAGAAATCTTACGATCCAGATAGAACAAGACAAGAAGTTAACAAGATGAAGGCACAATTAAAGAAGGAACGTAAGTTCACGATGAAGGAAATTCGTAAGGATACCAGATTTGAAGCTAGACAAAGAATTGATGAAAAGAAGAAGGAAGCTGCTGAATACCACGCAAAGATGAAGCATATTTACAACACTATTAGTACTGAAGAAGGTACCGAGAAAAACAAATATGAGAGAGAGAAGAGATTAAGAAGTGGTAAGAAATGAGATCATTTATATAAACGCATATAGAATATAGTATAACTTTTGTAAATTAGAAATTGCACAAAATATCCGCTAGTGTTGAAAAGAAAATGATTTTTTAACAGATAATTTTGAAGATAAAAAAATAAATAAATATATAAAATTGGAAATTAATCGAATTTGCGCCTTTATTCAGTATTATAGTACAAGTCTGAAATCATATCTACTACATTTATCATCTCCCGACATCAGATTGAGTATAATAATCCTTTACCAAATTTAAGACACCAGTTCCGCCTCCGAACACAGACTCCTTTCGTTCAGCCTTTTGCGGATTAATTAGAGACGAAGAATTGATAAATGATTCAGTCGTTCCATTTTTAGAGTGGGTGCCATTTACTGTCTGATTCTTTCGCTTATTATGCTTACCAATTACAAATAATTCTGGACGTTGGCCTGGCTGGAATTGCTTTTTCCAAGAATAATTATTATTCAATAAAGATTCCATTGGTCTATGCTCACTAGGTCTTCTTACTGGTAGTTGGTATTTACCAGTCACATTATCACTATTTTCATAGTCATCCATGAAATACATATAGGATTGCATCATTTTATTAACTGCAATATTGTCTCCATTTAAATCATCCGCATCCTCCTCTGATTCAACCCCATCTATTCTAACGCGCTGCTCGGAAAGGGTTTTGTTTGCGTTGTTGCTCTTCTTGGTTTTCTTTTTATCCTCAATTTCAAATAATGCATATTTGCAAACATAACCTAATCCATCCACATATACGGATGTTTCTCTAAAAAAATCCACAATATCACCGGAAGATTTAGGAAGGGAGAACCATAAAATAAAAGGAGTTATAATCATACTTGCTAATTCTTTCAACAAAATAACAACTCTTAAACTATAGAGTTTGCAGAAGTCCTGCTTTAACTCCTCAGTATGGTACTTTCCTTCCCATTCATCAGGTAAGTAATGTGTGAATGTTGCCAATTCTTTTATAGTCTCCTCAGGATCAAATACATTATATTCTTTAGATACTGAATTCTGACTAACAGTCCATATAGTACCCAATATGGTAATATAAAATAGTACAGACCGGTCATGTGTAATCTCAAAATTCAAAAAGTTATCAGGATCGAAAATTGTCAGTAATGCTAAAATTGCAACAAATGAACCAGATAGAAATGCAATAAACCTCATTATTATATTGGTCTTCTCCTTTGGGAATTGATCTATGTACTGATTTGCTAATTCTGTGCTTAATCCAATTCTTTTTTTGAATATGTGGTAAAGTTCATTATATTCTCTAAATTTCCATTCTGCCATCGGTGTATATTGACGCGTTCCTAGCGATCCCGGTGAAGTCTTGTATTCATTGAAGTATCTGAAAAAGTAAAGCAGAACAAAATATGTCACTAGGAATGGTGAAAGAATAATATTCAAAAACCCAGCTAACATAAATCGTTTTTGTAATTCTTCAACAATGAACGCACGCTGAGATTCTTTCAAAAAACTCTGCTTGATAAATCCAGAATCATTGAATGCAAATCCTATTACACAAAGATTAATGTTCCATTCCAAAGTTTTAGTTAATGCACTGGTTTTAAACGGAAGAACATTTAAGGATAAATCTAAGACCTTGTTATTATACATTGCAATGAGATAATTTTCCTTTCTCATTATTCTATTAGCAACATCATGTGCATCAATTCTATTTTTAGCTTTGACTTCTACCACATTAGCAGTTAATGCATTTTGATCTTTTAAAAACATAATTTGCTTAATAACATTTTGCCAAGGTATAGTTTGCAGTTCATCGTCAGAAATATTAAGTAGATAGGTATAGAAGTTATGCATTTCAATCAAACTTTTGTAATCGAAGTACAATTGGACAACTTTTAAAATGACGAATACGTAAAAGATCCATAGCAGGAGTTTTACAAACCCGCTAATATTATTAGCATAACATTGCTGAACCGTAATGTCTGAAATCTTGTGACTTCCTGGTAGCTTACTGTAATCAATGCAATACCCCATATAACTGGATACGAATACCACAAACACCAGGGTGAATAAATTTACAACCTTCTCCAAGAATATACAATAAAATCCATTCCCAAGGTAATAATTATATGTATCCTGAAGAAAGATATCTAAATTTTCAACATTTGCCCATTTCCAAAGAGCTCTCTCTTTTGGACTTAAATGATTCAACCTATTTAGCGGCGTTTTATTTAGGATAGCAATATTTGGCAAAATATTTGGTCTTTTCGTGGGAATCCTGGTCCTACTAGTGCTGTCATTATTAAATAGAAAACTTTTTTGCATATTATTACGATTATCATCATTATATTTTCCATTATGATCTGGTATATGCTTATTTTTGAAATGCTTAAGTGTATCGTTATTTGGAGTAAACAATTTTTGATTTATTTGTTTATTTCTATTCATTATCCTTTGGAGAAGAAGGGACTTCCCTAGATTTTTAGAGGGTTCGTTTGATTCACGTTTCGTCTTTAAATCTTTCCTGCTCACAAATAAAGGCACATCTTCATCCACCGTCTCATCATAGTCATCGTAATCATCTGATTCATTCTCACCCTCATCCGTGGATAGTTGTCCAATTTTAGGTAAAGAATCGAAATTCTCATTCCCTTCATATGGATATGCTGTATATGACATCCCTTCTTCAGGCCTAGAAATATCTACATCACTGAATTCAGTGTTGTTTCCTTCCTGTGGATATGTACGATCTGGATATTGCACAACCTCATCTGCTTCGGAACTACTTTCTTGATCCGATTCAGGAATCCTTAAATCTTCCTCAACTGCAGAGTTGTGTGTCTTCATTGATGACGAACCACCTTGGTTCTGTAGCGGGTAATTGCTTAACTCCTCTGCATGCATAGAGGGTGTTACATCTTCAGATTGGAGACCAAATATCCGGGAGAGAAATGTGTTCTTCCCACTTACATAAGGATAGTCATTATTTCCTTCCATTGAAATTAATTTTTAATGTCTAACGCTGTATTTTAGTTCTTGTTGGTGATGGAGAAACAAGGATTATCATTACCCATCGTGATTTTTTGTACTACATATATTTTTTAGAAGTTTGTCTACTGCGCTTAAAAAACAGACCCTTTAATTGAATTTATTTTTCTACAAATAAAACTGAGGAAGTATTTTATAAATATACTGACGCACAAGTTAGGGAATGCAAATAAATTTATACATATATGAGTTTCTACTACCGAGCTATTTTATTTTTAAAACTGTGGTGTTACTACTAATTTACCGTCAACTCTCCCTAGTAATTCAACAGCAGATGCCTCTTCGTCTTCATTAAGGGCTACTATATCTTGTAAGAATGTAGTGTCCGAACCCTTGCTGACATCCATGATTGTGTTACCAATCTTCATGGTAACTTTACCGGATTTGTGAACTCTTAAGGAACCAATGTTACCAGTCAATTGGTTCTGTTGTATAATTTCTTTTTGATTAGGATTAACCTTAATCTTTGACTTTGACTTAGCCTTTTTATCAGTAGACTTACTTTTACTTTCCTCTTTCTTGACCTCAACATGATCCTTCATTTCGATATCATTTTCATCCTTCACTAAAATTTCCTCCTTCTTCTCGGATTCCAAGAGTTCTTGATTGAGATTGCCATCTTGATGCTTACTTTCTGTTTCTTCGAATGCAGGTAATATGTATGGAAGTTGGAACAACATAAATCTCTTTGATTTGTCATTAATCTTTTGTAATTTTTTAAATATGTATTGGTAATCCTCTGCTAATTGATTGATTTCGGCGATAGCTTCTTCTTCATCAATAGAATGGAATTCAGATTCAAGCTTTAAATGATCCATCTTGTTCGGTAAATCATCTACCTTCTGGGCACTGTTCATACTGAGTGGTTCGTTTTCCATATCTTCTTCCTTTACAATACCTTGACCTTGTGCATCATCACTTACTGGAGATAGACTGACTTCCTTAGTTTCTACTTTAATGGTTTCAAGATCTTCGTGCCTAATACGAAGAGGTCTAACAGGGAACAACTGCTCAATTCTTTTTCTTTGTATAATTTCATCTTCTACTTCTACATCGCTATCTTCATCTGCACTCTCAACCTTTTCTGCACGATAGGAACGAGCTGTGTATTCTCTACCCATATTAAATCTAGATTTGGATTTGTTTCCTTCTAATTGATGGTCAATGCCATTTTCATTGTCTTCCTCATCCTCGGATTCGCCAACATCATTCTCAATGTTTTGTAAACCTTTTTGAACCAAGGAATGAGAGCCACTTCTCTCGCCATCCATTCTAACAAAACCTCTTCTTAAATCACCTTTGCTGGTGTCAACGAAATTCCCAGCGGCCAATGGACCAGAGGAAATTACGTGTGTATTGTTCAAATATCTGGGAACTCTTTTCTTTTGAGCATTATTACCTTGCTTGTTATACTTTTTCTTGTCAAACTTTGGCTTCTCTTCTTCACTCTTCACCTTAGGAGCGGATGCCTCTCTTTCCTCCTTTGTTCTTCTTGCAACAGCCTTTGGCTTAAATTTCATCGAAGATTTTGGACCTGCAGAATCCTTTAAAGATGGTAAACGTCCAGAACTCATTATTATATTGGTATTTCCTAACTTACCGACCTCTCTTGACACTAAACACTAACTCATCAGTGATTCGAATATCAACACATCAAAAAATTTTTTCAAATTTGTAAACCCTAAGAAGCCCGCATCGACATTGAAAAATTTTGAAAAAATTTATATGAAAATAAAATAGATGCTCATCTCACTTTTAAACACAACCAAGGAAAACATTTACCAATCGACGAATCTGCTCACTTATATCACGATATATTAAGATGGCCAGAAATAATCAAAAGAGAGGTGCTTCCAAAACCCAGGATGAGACTAATCCCTATGGATTGAACGAGGTTGATGATTTTGCCGCAAAGAGAGAACAAATCATGTTAGAGAACTCCACTTATAATAGCAAAAATCAAGATGACGAAGACTTACTTGATGAAGAAGAGGAAGAAGAAGTTTTAGGTGTTACTGATGAATCTGGTTCAGAAGATGATGAGGATGAAGAGGAAGAGGAAGAATTAGATGGCCAAAAGGCTTACAGAAAGGTTTTTGGAAGAAACCTAGATTTAGACGAACCAGTAGAAGATGAAGAGACCGGTATGCTAGATAATGAAAATGCATGGGGTGCAACAAAGAACGAATACTATGGCGCAGATGATTTAGATGATGAGGAAACTGCCAAAGAAATCGAAAAGGAAGCTCTTCGTCAACAAAAGAAACACTTACAAGAATTGAACATGGATGATTACGTTGATGAGGAAGTTGATGAAACATGGGCTAAGAATGCAAAGGAGTTTGATTTATCTGAATTTCAAAGTTCTACAAACCAAAAGGATACATCTGTTTCTATTAAGGATGTTTTGAATATGGATGAAGAAGCAAAGAAGGATTACTTAAAGACAATGTTTCCAGAATATATGCCACTTTGTAAGGAATTAGCCGATTTATCCCCGGTTTTGAAAGACTTGACTAGCACTAAGGAACAATCGGACTTTATCAAGTTAAAGGTCATGGCCTTATCTGCATACCTAGGAACTATCTCTTCGTATTTAGGTATTCTACTACACGAGATGAATACGAATGAAGATTTTACTTCTATGAAGGATCATCCAGTCATGGAAGCTATTTTGACTTCAAAGGAAGTTTGGAGACAAGCAAATGAATTACCAATTGGATTCGATAATGCGGAATCCGAGCAACAAGAAGATGAAGTTATTAAAGAAGATATCGAACTGTCGGAAATGGACGATGATATGCTGAAGAATATTCCAGAGGATGATTTTGAAGATATGGAAAACGATGGGGGAGAAAATAGCGATGAAGATGAAGATGCAGATGAAGCTGATTTGGATGATTTTGAAGAATATATTGCTCAATCTCGTATTACCAAAGATACTAACAAGAGCAAAAAGACAGCTGAAGAAGAAGCTGATGATTATTTAGAATCAGAAATGGCCGATGTTGATGCGCAAGAGAAGAAAGCCCGTAGAAGAACGCTTCGTTTCTACACTTCCAAGATCGACCAACAAGCAAACAAGAAGTCTGACAAATTCGGTGGGGATGATGATATTCCTTACAAGGAAAGATTTTTTGAAAGACAACAAAGACTACTGGAAGAGGCTCGTAAACGTGGTTTACATGATTCAAATGGTGCCGATTTAGATACGAAGGAGTTTGGGTCCGACGACGAAGCAACTGCTAAGGAAATCAACAAAAAGGGTTCCGAAGATTATTACAATCAAATCCAAAAGGGAAGGGAACAAAGAAAGAAAGCTCGTATGAAGGCGCATAAGACTGCAGTGATAGCTGCAAGAGCCGGCACATTAGCTGAAGCTGTCGAAGCTGTGGGTGAAGATGGTAAGCGTGCAATCAACTACCAAATCTTAAAGAACAAGGGCCTTACACCTAAGAGAAACAAGGATAACAGAAACTCACGTGTCAAGAAGAGAAAGAAGTACGAAAAGGCTCAAAAGAAGCTCAAGTCTGTCCGTGCTGTTTACTCTGGTGGCCAATCTGGTGTTTATGGTGGTGAAAAGACTGGTATTAAGAAGAACTTGGTTAAGTCTGTGAAGTTTAAGAATTAATATGCATGAATATATAAAGAGCAATTCTAAGGTATATATACAACAAAAAATTATAGGAAATAAACAATGTATAATAGCAAGCGAATGTATTTCCGAATTTTAATACCATCATCCTCCGAATTAGAATTGGAGAACTTGTTGTGTACTTGTACTCTGTCCTTTCAAAATTAACTTTAACTTGGTTCTTAAATCGACCGCACCAACATTTTCCTCCAGATCTAAATCCCACGAGAGAAATGCTTTGACAATTTCTTGATTTAAATGAAAAGTTGCCAGATCCTCTTGAGTAATACGTCCCGCTAATTGCACCACATCCTGATCTCCATCAATGTATGAACTTATAGTTTCTGCTCTAGACACAATATCATCATTTATTCCGCATATTTTTGCACAATAAATCCCAAATGAATTCCAAGAAAGGCCTTTTTTTAACTTATAAAGAAAAGTTATACCTTCATTCAGATGAAGTTCACCTACCTGGGTATCTTTTCGTTGATCTTTCAACAAAATTTCCGTTGTGTAGAATTGAACGCCCAAAATATTTTGTGTCATAATGTCCTCACGAAACAATTCATGAAAATGGGTGCATGCCACTATTCTTGGACATATATTAGTCATGGAAAGGGACTTTATAATCGAACCAAATAATGCAGGCCCCTCAACTACGTCAGTTCCCTTGCCAAATTCATCTATTAAAACTAAGCTTTTTGCTGTCATCAATGACAAACATTTTGCCATTTGTTTTGAGTCCAACTCAAATGAACTCTGATTGTTGGAAATACATTCTTGGGTTCTGATTCTTGTCAAGATTTTATCAACAATACCTATTCGTGCCGACTCTGCAGGAACAAAACATCCAATCTGTGCTAAAAAAACTATCAATCCAATCTGAGTTAGATAAACAGTTTTACCAGAAGCATTAGCGCCAGTAATGACAGTAATTCTTTGATTATTTTTTTCAAACCATTCTGTTTCATTAAACATCCCCCCACACAAGTCAAATGAATTTGGAATAAACGAATCAACTATCGTCTCTTGTAAAGGGTGTCTACCTTTTCTGATTTCCAATATACATTCTTCATCATATAGTTTGGGTTCTGTAAATTTTTGAATTCGACTTACATATGCAAAACAAGTCAGTACTTCTAATTCTGCAATTAGCCTATTGTACTTCAAAAGCATTTGCCTTTCTTTTAATAACATCTCCTGCAACGAACACAAAACTTCAATTTCTAAGTCCAACATCAAAGAATAAATATCACCATAATCTTCATCCATCTTTAATACTTCTGGATTTTTAAAATATACGTTAGTTGTTGTTCGAAAAACTTCTTCCCATCCCAGTGAGCAAATTGAAGGTACCAACGACTCTAAAGCATAGTCAATGGTAACAAGATAACCCAACTGAGGGATATAAACTGCATTCACATTACTTTTCCTAGTGACTTTTACACTATTGTAACTTTCAGATTCAATTTCTAGGATAGATACTTCGGCATTATCTGCTACTTCACTCAAAATGTTTTCTATGTTATTATAGACATTTCTGACTTCATCTAATCTTTCATCAACACCTTCAATAATGGTTAAAGTTTTACGTTCATTTGATAAATCTATATCAATTACTTGTTCGATATTATCCAACAGCCGCTTTATTTTTGACACGTCTACCTTGCTCGTAATCAAGGTAAGAATATTATCTATGCTCGACCCCTCCTCTAATAAAAAAGAAGATACTATATAATAGATTTCAATACTCTTCTTTAAAAATATTACAATATTCAGCCACGTATTGATGGTTCCTTTTCCATTTTGAAGTTGATATGTCAATGAAAACATATTCGGACATTTTTTAATCACTTTGGTTAATTTGTCTGACGCCTCAATATTGTTTTTATCTAACAGAATTCTCAACACTGAATAACGTTTTAGAATCTCCTCCTTTTGTCTCAAAGGAGAAATAAGCCAGGAGCGTAAGATACTCTTACCCAAGTTTGAGGTAGTTTTGTTCAATAATTCAAAAATGCTAAAACACCCGTTTTGAATCATATTATCTTGACCAATTTTATTCAAAGTGGGAAATATTGAAAGTGATGTTAGTGAATCCTTATCTAAAAAGACCTTATTTGCCATATTTATCTGTTCTATGTTTGCAATGGAATCGGATATATCATAGGTTCTTGCTACAATCATGCTACTCGATAAATTTTGTTCCCTGCTATCTAATTGGCGATACTCTTTACAAACTGTAATAATACATGTAACTGTAGAAGCTGTCAACAATGAAAGTGAGCTACTGTTTGTAACTAGATCATTTAATAAAACAAAATCTTTTTTGGAACCATTGCTCAATCTCAACAGTTTTAGTTCACTGATATTCTTAAACTTTTCACTGGAATGCAGCTCAAACCTACAGTTCATTTGAACACATTTCTCTTCTATGAAGTTATAACATTGTTCCGCGATTCTACTTGAAACTAAACAAAGTGTAGGATCATTTTCTAATAATAAAGACTCAACTATGTTGTTTATCTCTGCAACATACTTTCCCGAACCATCCTCCTGCACATTATTGGAGTCTGTATTGTCTGTTGGGATACTCAAAAGATAATCCTGATTCAATACTTTTAAAGTTTGGGCTTGGAAATCCACAAGTGAGCATCCTAACTTACGTCGTTGGACCTCAAAACATATTATCACTTCTTTATTATAGTCCAAGTTGCAGTCTATAGAAGCATTTGTGTCGTTAGTTTGGTTTTCATTCTCATTGTAATTACGATCGGTTTCATTAGTCGTACCTTGGAAGTCACTCATTGGTTCTCTATTTTACTGTTTTATGTTTGCCGCCAACGTTTTAACAATCCAAAAATTTTATCTGCTTCAAGAAATCCGATTTCCAGGTCTAAATAAATTATTTCGTTATGCATATTTCCGAACGTATATATAATTACTTATTATACGTAGATGCTAATAATAAAGTCACAATTGGGAATCGTTGCCGAATTCAAAATCATCCCCTCTGTATCTGTCGTCTTTTTTCCTCTCCACTTTCTTCTCAGCAGATGTTATCCATCTGGTTACAACTTGTGCAGAATTATGTTGACGGCGATGAGAATATTTCTTTAAGATAGCTTTATGGTTAGCTGCGGAATCTCTACAATTTTCCAATATGATAGTGGCTAGAGGTAGTATTTGTTCTTGTGTATAACCAGAATAATATATATGTTTCAAAGACCAAACGTTATAACCAAGTATCACTTTACTTAAGAAATAAGCACCAGCTGTTAACCAACTTGGAACCACAGAGACTAGTTTGGAGTCCATAATTGTAGTTTCTAATAAATATTTAGCTAAAGTTCTAATCTCATATTCATAGTCATCAGCTTTACTAATCCTTCGAAGAAAGGACATTGGGCCGGGCCAACCTATTTCAAATTCCAAGGAATCTATAATATATCTTTCAGCCTCAATAATATCCTCCTTTGTATATGTGTTGTTTAGCATGTAAATTATATCTTTGAGAGATGGACAGTTAATCTCTTCATATTTTGCAGCAATAAATAAAGCGGCAGCACCAACCAATTGAAACTTACTCAATACCACATTCTTTTTAGAGAGAAATCTATCGATTAAGTTTACAGTTAGGTATAATGTTTCAGGTAACAATTGGAATCTATTATGAACTTCGACAATCCAGTCTAATAGAATTCTTCTATAAGACCATTTTAATTCTTTTTGGTAATGCATGTAGTTAGCATCAGGTTTGTATTTGGCTTCTAATTCTCGAAGATAGCAAAAAATATCATTAGTTAATTCAGGAACCATGACAACGTCATATGTATCCTCATCCATCAGATCAGGAGAGTCTCTGTAGTATTTATCGTATGCTTGTTTTAAGATATCTTCTGTACTTTCGTCATATCTTGGTTCTATCGTATCCATTAGCTGGTCATTATTGTCATCTGGTTCAACCGCTGAATATTCGTTTGCTTGAGATTCTTCCTCTTCCTCGTTGTAAGTTTCGTGTTCTTCAACGAGCCCGTTAATCTCATCATGCTGATGTGAATTTTGCATTGTTAAAGGTACAGAGACATCTGTAGTCGAATTGGCTGAGTTGGGGTCTGAAGAAGGAAGTGATGATATTGATGACTTATAGGTTGAACCAGAATGCGTTGTATTTAATTTATTCGAGACCTGTGATGTAACATCACTAAGGACAGATCTGTATTGATTCGCTTGGTTGACGTTGGGAACAGATGCATTATTGTTTAGCGATATGAACTTGTGCTTTGAGGAATCGTATGGGGCAATATTTTCTTTATTTAGAGCAGAACTTCCTTCATTATCAGGTAAATATGTTGTTTTATCCATGGTGTAATTAAATGATTTCGATAGTTTATACTTGTCACTAAAATGGCAAATAGGATCAATTTGAATTGAATGATGAGTTGGAGTTGGGCTATATATATATATAGGCAAAGTGTATCCTGCTTAATTCTAGTATATTTTAATCCTGCCAGTTAGAATAAAAAATAATTTTTGCTTGACTCAATTTCGACTAAGGAATTCAACGAATGTTTCTAACTGTTTAAAAGGAAATATAAACTGTTTACATACATATTTATGGAGTTCCACAATGTTTGTTTATTTGTTTTTGTTTGTGAAAAACAAAATAATGCGAAGGGATGTCGTTTGTGCGTCGTTTCTTGGTAAACAATTTTGTTTTCGGAGAGGGTACTCTAGAAATCACGTGCAGTTATAGAGGGATATTAGAATGATATATTGATACATTTATATACTAAATATTTATCATAATGTTACAGTATAGGTGAGGCAGACTAGGTTTGCTCTTCTTTCTTAACATATTTATCGTGTTCATCTTCTATATCATCCACTAAAGGGTCTTTGGCAAATAGGAACACTTTACCGCTGGAATTACCACCAGCGACAATGTCCTGCGAGGCATGCCAACTGACCACAGCAGGAACAGTTGGGGTTTGCATATGAGCAAGTTGTTCCCCATTACTGGTGTATACATCAATGGCTCTGCTCATATTACCAATGGCAAACATATTTTTGTTAGGTTTAAATCTGGCCTTTAGAATACTGGTCCATCTACCGGTTTGACAATTATGCTTGATGGTTAACTTTGGTTGTAGATCCTTAGTTATACCCTCGTCACTCACATCAAATAATCTAATGGTGTCATCGTAACCATTACACACCAGAGTGTTGTCATTTGGTGAATATGAAACGGCAGAGACACTTAATCTGGAATCATAAGTGGCTACAATCTCGTGCGCTGGATAATCATCATATTGAGACCACTCGGGTTCATCCACAAGTTTTCTAATGTCCCAAATCTTCAAAGTTCTGTCCAATGAACCAGTAGCAATTTGATAAGCCTTGTTAGGATTAATAGCCATTGAACCAATCTTTTTATCAGCCAACCGTCTTAATGGCATTCTTTTATCTTTCCAGTTTTCTCTAATATCAACCATGGCAAACTCCCCTGTCAAAGTAGACATATAGAGCAAGTTTGGATCTTCTGGGCTGAAATGACAATCACTGACACCTAAATGATCATCATATTGGTTCTTCAATTGTAGGATTTCTTCACTCTCCAAATTGTTAAGATCAATTGATCTAATGAAACCATCGTAAGAAGTAGCAAGAAGTTTTTCCATCTTGGTAGGAAAACAATCTATCTTACTGACGTTTTTACCGAACAATTTGAATCTATATATATCCTCATCATCCTCAGCACCAAGTACCTTGCTCAAATCCTTATTCCACAATCCCACATTACCAGAGATATCACCAGCAAGAATAACAACTCTGTCTTTTGATGGATGAACGTACAAACTGGAAATTCTCTCATATATAACTTTATCCTGATATAAGGTCATTTGATCAAACATATCTGCTTCGTCACGATCCAAACCTTTATTTTGTTTCTGTAATTCTCTCAATTCATTGAAGAAATCACCACTAGAAACCTTCATGTTGGACATTTTCGTCAATTGATTCTCATCCTTGATAATATCTGACAGTTTCAAATCACCAATGATATTCACATCCTCATATTCTTGCTTAACAGTTTCACCCGATTTTGGAGAATCTGGTAATTCTGGTGTTGATTCAGCAGCTTGACCTTGTAATCTTCGTGATCTTCTAGTTGGAACCCTTTCGGTCTTCACCTCTTGTTCCTTCACAACTTTCTTTCTTGGCTTTCTTGTTTTATTGTCATGTGGCTTAGTGAGGACTTCGGCTGGTTTTATCGAATTGGATAGTTTTGCAAGGTTTAATTTTTGCAATAGTTCGTTGTTCCTCTTGATATTTTCGAGTCTCTTTTTCTGAAAATTTGTCAACTTCTTATTATCACCATTCATTTTGGAAGGGGTAGTGGATTAGAATTCAGCAGTTGTTTTATCCAGTTACGATACTTTATCAATCCAAATAAGTGCGCAATGAGTAATATTGCTAATGTTTTCAATCCTTCAGTGGAGAGCAAAGTTGTCGAAGACTGTTTATCCTGTGATATTTTCAATTCAGTTTTTCTTGTGGGTGCAGGAAGTTATTTATTCAGTGGGAAGGCAGTCACCAAGGACAAGAAGGTTTCATTAAAGGAGTTCAATGAAAAGAACCCTGTATGGTGGAGAAAAGGTATTAGAGGCGTAGGTTGTGCCTTGATATTTTATGGGTTTTACAGAGGTGCGGATTCCTATTTATTGTGGAAGGAAAACCAGACTAAAAAGTTGAAATAAGTACTCAATTAATTATACATTTTATTGAATGCATGTACATATTATAATGCTAATTACTTATTTTTTAGATGCCCTTTGTGAATGTTTACCCGATTGTAATTTTTCTAGTTTCAGACGCTCATTAATCTCACGTCTAATTTGTTTGTCCTGTTTTATTTTTGATTTGATCTTCTTACACCAATGCTTGAACTCTTTATCATATTTTTCATTTAGTTCTTTATCTTTATTATTATTGTAAATTGTAATGAAATCATGCACAAGGAGTTCTTTGATTGATGATCTATCTTTTGCGTCTTTCACGACGCATCTGTTAACAAAATCTTTTAGTTCTATTGGGAACTGGCCATCGTGAGGAAGTTTTGGCGATGGTTCATTAACAATACGTTGCAAAAGATCCAAGATACCATCTGGCGTATCGTGATGACCACCCAAAGGAAATTCACCCGTAATCAATTCAATAATCATTAGACCCAGTGACCATACATCACCTTTGATGGAGTAATTATTACCTTGAATTCTCTCTGGAGACATGTAAGTAGATGTACCAACGAATGTATCTGCTATCGAATTAATCAATTTCTTCGAAACACCAAAATCACAAACTTTGATTGCACCTTTACTGTTGATTAACACGTTAGATGGCTTAATATCTCTATGAATAATTTTAAATTGTACATAAAGGTACGATAAACCACTTAGCACTCCATGTGATATCTTTGATAATACCAACATGTTATTAAACCAAGTCATTCGTTTCATTGCTTTCCCAGTCTCTTGTTGCTCTCTCATTGTATAATTTTTAAATACTGTCAATATCTTGTCTAGGGATCCACAATCCATATATTCCATTAAGATAATAATTTCATTATTTATAGATTGCTTGACAAAAGCACCATAAAATGCAATGATATTAGAATGCGGTTTAATATTCTTCATAATGGATAACTCACTGATTAGTTGTTTATTAACAACTTCATTATTTTTCTCTATCGGTATTACTTTCTTTGAGATTACCTTTGACGTAGGAACATGTAATACCTTTAAAACTGTACCGGAGTTCCCCGAACCTATCTTTCCGAGTTGCACAAGATCCTGAAGTTGGTAGATTGGCTGTTCTGTGGCATGTTTATTTAACTTACCATTTGAAGAGGAATTCTTGTCACGAAATTCAGTGTGTACAATAGGTGGTGTGGCATTTGATGAAAGTGAAGAAGAAGAGTTTGAATCGTTTGACATTACTGAACTGGAAGATATATTCATCGACCTAATCGGTGTCTGTAGGTGTTTCAAAACAAGGGGCCCAGTGGATTTATCAGTGGAGTTCTGCTGTATGATGACAGTACTGTCATTCTGTAATAAGTGTGCTTTGTCATTAGTAGAATTGGGAATGTCAATAGGTACAGGGTTTAAAGCGAGCTTCTTCTTCAGACCCCTTCTAAGAAACAAATTTCCCTTAGTTTGGTTAAGTATTCCTCCTTCAACCCTCTCATTTGCCTGCTGTTCCAGTGAACTACCCAAGGACAATTCACTAGTCTCTCTTGAGAGTTCTTTAACATTAGAAGAAGAATCTTCCAACGTGAGGTGCTTCAGGTTCTTCCTTTGTAAACTTTTTTTCTGAAACCGAGTCTCTATCATAACTCTTCTGATACGCTTATGGGTCTCTTAATTAGGATAACAAGCCCTTGGGGCACATATATGCACTGTCTAGCTATCCCATCGTCTGCTGTTTCATCTTGATCTGAAGAAATTACCCTACTCAACAAATTTATCACGCTGCACGATCATTAATGAAAATTTTTTATTGTTATTGTCACCGTTTCTCTGTTGGTCGACGAAAAAATAGTGGATTGTATATAAAGGAATAAGGATACGTACGCAGTAATTACTCACACTAGGAGACACAGACTCATAGATCATATCTAACAGCCCCCTTCCTTTTCAACTATATTCAATTCCATATTTGAGTGAACCATTCAAGGATAGTACATATATCGGAAAATTTATACTCCCATCTTACCTACCCCTTTATTATACCTGCAAAACGCCACTGCATTTTTTGCATACATCTAGTTTAGAGATAACCATTTAAGGTATTATAACAAAATAACTCACCTATATTTATTTGATAAGATTGAAATATACATTCTGTTTACAGATCCATTGACTGTCCATTTACATAAAGCAAATAACAGACTCTGTGAAGCATAAACAAAATTAAAGTTAAAGAAAAGAAATTTAGAGCAATCAGATACAATATCATCCAAATATGACAACAGTTTCAGACGAAAACAATTGGAAAGCTAACTTAAACATCCCTAAGAAGGATACGAGACCTCAAACCGAAGATGTCCTAAACACAAAGGGTAACACTTTTGAAGACTTCTGTCTCAAGAGAGAACTTTTAATGGGTATATTCGAAGCTGGTTTTGAAAAGCCTTCTCCAATTCAAGAAGAATCTATCCCTGTGGCGATTACCGGCAGAGATATCCTGGCCAGAGCTAAGAACGGTACTGGTAAAACTGCTGCTTTCGTTATCCCAACTTTGGAAAAAGTCAAGCCAAAATTAAATAAGATTCAAGCTTTGATTATGGTTCCAACTAGAGAATTAGCTCTTCAAACTTCTCAAGTGGTCCGTACGTTGGGTAAATATTGTAATATTTCATGTATGGTCACCACAGGTGGTACTAATTTAAGAGATGATATCTTAAGATTAAATGAACCAGTTCATGTATTAGTCGGTACTCCAGGTAGAGTATTAGACTTAGCCTCAAGAAAGATTGCTGATTTATCTTCATGTTCTTTATTTATTATGGATGAAGCTGATAAGATGCTTTCTCGTGATTTCAAGACCATTATTGAACAAATCCTTATCTTTTTACCAAAAGCCCACCAGTCCCTTTTATTTTCAGCTACTTTCCCATTGACAGTCAAAGAATTTATGGTTAAGCATTTAAATAAGCCATATGAAATTAATTTGATGGAAGAATTAACTTTAAAGGGTATTACCCAATATTATGCATTTGTTGAAGAAAGACAAAAATTACATTGTTTGAACACATTATTTTCCAAATTACAAATCAACCAAGCTATTATTTTCTGTAATTCCACAAACAGAGTCGAATTATTAGCCAAGAAGATTACAGATCTAGGCTATTCTTGTTATTATTCACATGCAAGAATGAAGCAACAAGAAAGAAACAAAGTCTTCCATGAATTCCGTCAAGGTAAGGTTAGAACATTGGTTTGTTCTGATCTTTTAACAAGAGGAATTGACATTCAAGCCGTCAATGTAGTAATAAATTTTGATTTTCCAAAAACCGCTGAAACTTATCTACATAGAATTGGTAGGTCTGGTAGATTCGGTCATTTAGGTTTAGCCATCAACCTAATTAATTGGAACGATCGTTTCAATCTTTATAAAATTGAACAAGAATTAGGTACAGAGATTGCAGCTATTCCTGCTACCATTGATAAATCCTTATATGTCGCTGATAATGAATCTAATGTCCCAATTCCGTTCCCAATTGAACAGCAAAAAGTACCACCACATCAATTTATGGACAATCAAAACGGCAGTCCAATGATGATGCCACCGCCACAACAATTCTTACCACATCAAAACCAACCACCACAATTCACCCAACACTATCAACAACAACAAATGCCCCAACAGATGGCACCACAAATGCCCCAAGGTCAATATCAACCACAACAACTCCAACAACAGCAACAACCTCAATTTTGAATGAAATGATAATGTTGTTTTAACTTTTTTTTTATTCTTTTTTTTTTTTTTGGAAGCATTGGAACATCTTCAGTAGCATGGTTGTTGTAAATCTGTTTTTTGGTGTTTTTTTTTTGGTTTTTGGTCAAGTATGTATTCTTTTATACTGTATATCTTTCTATTTGGGAATTAATATATTTGATCTTTGTTGCCAATTAGTTCGTAAATTTGTTTTCCATATGCGCGCAGTTTCCACCTAACAGTAAAAAGCGCATTTTGGAATAGAATGTGGGTTGATACTTATACTTGGTAGATAATTCAACCAAGAAGAAAGCATTCCACCTGTAAACAAACTATACAGCAATGAGTCAAATACCAAATGAGACTATTGCTAGAATTATAACCATGAAATTCAAAGACAGTAATACACAGATAACTCCTGAAGTAATAGAAAGTATAGGGAAGTACATAAACCTTTTCATACGAGAAGCCACACTACGAACCATTGAAACACATGAGGGCGAACCCGAGATAAATTTGGATTACGAGGATTTAGAGAAGATTATTGGTCTGTTAATGCTCGATATGTAGTCATTTAACATTAATTATTAATTACAATTCTATGTAGATAGATATACGTAAATTACAAATCCAATAATCCATTCGTATTTGTAGTGTTATTATTTTGATTACCGAAGCCATACCCTGTATGCGTAGGTGTAACACCTGTAGATGGTAGCCCGGTATATTGTGAGTTCAAAAATGGGTTTGGTTTGGAATTGTCCACTTGTCTGTATCCTGTACCTTGAGAATTAATAAACGTACCTGTTTTTGTATGTTGTGCTGGTATACGTTGCTCACCGGTGTTACCAAATGTATCGATACCTGTACCAGACGCCAAAAGTGTGTTTAATGTGCTATATTTGTCAGAAATGGATTGGTTACCGGATCTTGTTTGCTTGAGTGGTAGTGGAGCTGAGTTTTGAGCTGGTTGAGTTTCTTGAGGATTCGACGTGTTTGCAGTTTTAGTGGAGGATGAAGCATTACGTGAGAATGGGTTGTTAGAACCAGCTGACATACTTGCATCAAAACCAGCCATCATTTGCTGTTGCTGATTTTGTTGTTGTGCAAGTAAAGCTGCTTGCTGCTGTTGTTGTAACCACATCTGTTCCTGTTGTAATTGTAGTTGCTGTTGTTGAGCCAAAGCTGCTTGCTGTTGTTGATACATCATGTATTCCTCTTGGGAAACTGGGTTACCAAAGACATCGTAGTAAACTGGTTGTTGTTGTTGTTGTTGTTGTGCTAGGGCAGCTTGTTGCTGTTGTTGCAACAGTTGTAATCTTCTTAATTCTTCCTCCTCTTTGTCTAATTGTGCTTGAGCTAAAAGATCAGCCTCACGTTGTCTTCTCAATTCATCCTCTCTAGCGCTACGTTCACTCTCAGCTATTGCCCTTTTCATATCTTCGTCATCGTCCTGTCTACTTCTATTTCTTCTTCTCCTATTGCCTTTACCATTTGCTGCTCTTTCTTCTCTTAATCTCTCTTGATCCATTAGCAACGAGGTTAACTCCTTGGCCTTGACTCTAATAATCTGACCCTCATCTACTCCTTGTTCATCCTCATGTCTAAACTCTCTTAAAGTCTTTACAATGTACAAATTCTGCTGGGACCATTTAACACAATTTTCACTACCGAACCTTACCAAGTAATCTAATACAGTTAGAGACTTGGCAATATGCTTCCAATATTTCCCTTTATCATTAAGTCTTTTGTCTAACATATCCATGATTTCAAAGAAATCTTCGTTGTTATAAGTGGCCTGAGCTATAGCATCCAATATATCTGGCGTGACATTATCATTCGAGTTTGCAGTGGCGTTACGCACAAGAACTTGTGTGGAGGAGTAACCCTTAAGTAGGTTCTTTGTTGAACGGACTAATTGGGACATATATATATATTGTTAGACGTTTTTGTTTGAGTTAATGGGTTGTATTATTCTTGGCTGAGCATTTAATAGGAGTCGTTTATTTTCAGTTGCACTCTAATGGAACTTTTCCTTTCTGCAATATAGATATATACCGTGTTAGGTGATATTTTTAATATTGAAAGCAATAGTAATGTTCAACCCTAACAAGAATCAAAACTTGATTAAGGGGCTAAGTTAACCTTAACCTTAAATGATCTAGAAGAATTTGATTAAGTTGCTAACCATTTTATTCTTTCTTACAAAAAAAGGAGGTGAAAAGATCTAGAAAATTTTTTTCGAGGGGTGAAAGAACTAACTATAAATGAAAAAGTTTCTATAAGATTTCTTGTAACTTCACTTACATTAAAGTTAATGTATCAAATCAAAAAAAAACATGTCTACTGCTGGTAAACCAATCCAATGTATTGCTGCCGTCGCATATGCTGCTAAGCAACCACTTACTGTCGAAGAAATTATTGTCGACCCACCAAAGGCTCATGAAGTCAGAATCAAGGTCACTAACACTGCAATTTGCCACACCGATGCGTATACTCTTTCTGGTGTTGATCCAGAAGGTGCTTTCCCATGTATTTTAGGTCATGAAGGTTCTGGTATTGTCGAATCTGTTGGTGACGGTGTTACTAATGTTAAGGTTGGTGACCATGTAATTGCTTTGTACACTGCTGAATGTGGCAAATGTAAGTTCTGTACCTCTGGTAAGACTAATTTATGTAGTGCTGTCAGAGAAACTCAAGGTAAGGGTGTAATGCCAGATGGTACCTCTAGATTCCATAACGTAAAGGGTGAACCCCTATTACATTTCATGGGGTGTTCCACCTTTTCTGAATATACCGTCGTTGCCGATGTATCTCTAGTTGCTATTGACAAGACTGCTCCTTTAGAAACCGTCTGTTTATTAGGTTGTGGTGTTACTACTGGGTATGGTGCCGCTACCAAGACCGCTAATGTTCAAAAGGGTGACACTGTCGCAGTTTTTGGTGCTGGTACTATTGGTCTTTCCGTGGTTCAGGGTGCTAAGGCTAGAGGCGCTTCCAAGATCATTGTTGTCGATATCAGTAATGACAAAAAACAATGGTCTTTTGACTTTGGCGCTACTGATTTCATTAACCCAATTGAAGATTTAGCTGAAGGTCAAACTATTGTTCAAAAGTTGATTGAAATGACTGATGGCGGCTTAGACCACACTTTTGATTGTACTGGTAATGTAACTGTCATGAGAAATGCCTTGGAAGCTTGCCACAAGGGTTGGGGTCAATCCATTATCATTGGTGTTGCTGCCGCTGGTCAAGAAATCTCAACGAGACCTTTCCAGTTGGTTACTGGTAGAGTTTGGAAGGGTTCTGCTTTCGGTGGTGTCAAGGGTAGATCTGAAATGGGTGGTTTAATTAAGGATTACCAAAACAAGATTTTAAAAGTCGATGAATTTATCACTGGCAAGAGACCATTTGCTGAGATCAATGAAGGTTTCGATGACTTGCATAACGGTAACTGTTTGAGAACTGTCTTAAACTTTTAATTTTATTGTTATTATTATACATTCTTTATATATATATACAATATTATGCAAACCAGAGAAAAATTTAATATTGAAGTATGCAACCTTTAGTTAATTACCCTAACCATTATCAACGTCAGAAAAGTGACACGAGAAAAAAAAAGCGACACCAGCTTAAGAAGAACATGTCTTGGTTTCATCCTTACTGTCCCCTGATTGGTATGATGCTAAATCGAATAGACTGATCCTTTCATCGGTATTTTTGGTATTGGAATTGTGACCATTATCATTATGCATATAGTTCTTGTTACTAGTATTTACAGTGCGAGTCTTTGGACCACCACAACGTAAACATATCACATTTTTTGCAAAGTTGTGGTAAGTACAGGAGCAACATTTCCAATCACCAGCCCTGAATGGGATGTTTGAACCATTATTATTACTAATACTATTATTATTACTATTACTATTGTTACTGTTATTGTTGTATCTGTTATGATTGTTATTGTTATTATTACTGTTGTTGAAACGGTACTGTTGGTTGTTGAAATTATTATTATTATTATTGTAGTTATTGGTTGAGTTAGTTTGTTGATAGTAATTCATGCAAGGAGAGCTGCTCGCATTGCCATTTGTTGTAACATCACCGACATTATTTAAAACATTATTGACTATTGGTGGTGAATTGCTGTTGCTGTTGTAATTACTATTGTTTCCGCTGATATAGATTTTGTTTGCAATACTAGCTGGAACTGGAAAGGAACATCGAAAACATGCGGTACGTCTTTGAAAATTTGAGAACCCACATGATGGACAATTCCAATCACCAGGTCTTGGCTTGTTTTTGCTCTGTGGGAAGGGAGTTAGAATCTCTTGTGACTTATCTAAAATCTTTGTTGAAGATGGCTGGATCTCAACAACATACTCAAGGACACGAGGTTGTTTTGTATTAGCAACATTCGATAAGATAGAACGGCCATTCAATGCAAGGACTTCAGTAGCTTCCTCATGACTTTGAAATACAACAAATCCAGATACGCTATCTTGTTCCTCCACATATGGACTATTATTTAGGCTCCAATTATTATTTGAACTAGCTGCTTCCTCAGAAAGATTTTTAAAAGTCCAAAAGCCAACAGGCCTGGCACCAAATTGAGTAAACCAGGATTCTAATTCACTTTGTGTAGTATCTGGTGGTAAATTGTTCATATATAATACTCTTGAACGATCTTGAAGGAAAGTCTTGATATCTAAGTAAGAGTCATATGGGTGTGTCAAAATGTCATCCTTGTCCTCCACAGTTTCACATATCTTGTATAGTGCTAGAAGAATGTCAACTGCCTTGTTGATGTCAAGGTATTCATTACCCTTTTCCTCAAAGAGATTAGATAATTTTAAGACTCTCAGTATCTCAACTAATTCCTTAGTTTTTCTATCCAAATCTTTGGTCCTTTCACCTGAATCGAAAGAATCATCATCATTATCCACCGGAACATTCTTGACAGGTTTTTTAATAGAAATTATCTCTGGATGGTTAACACGATACCTTTCATATTCCTTCCAAAGATCAAACAACTTTGGATAACGTAAATAAGAAGGTAGCACATATCCCAGATCACGAGCTTGGCGAGATAAAGTAACACGAATATGCCAAGTAGAATAAAATGAACACAGCACAAATTCTTCGTCCTTAATCACGCTTTTAATTGTTTTGTCTAATTGAATTATCGCATTTTGAAAGCTCATCTCATTTTCATCAATTGTGATAGAAGGCATTGGGGAATCCTTAGAAAAATGACATTCCAAGCTTGATTCATCAATAATTTCGTATGAAACTTTGGTAACTTTTGAATGGTCTTTTGGGGTTTCAATCTTATGTTCTACGTCTAATTCTAACACGACATAGTACATTCTGCAAGTTTCGGAAAGAATCTTTGGTAATTTATTAAATTTTGTTTTTATCCACTTATTGCTCGTTGTATTTAATAGATGATAATTGTTATTTCGTCTGAGGGACCTAGTTGAAATAAATAACCTGTTTGTATATCCCAAACGTATGTTAGTTTAGTCTCAGCAATAGTAATGTCAAACAAAAATCCGTCGTTAATCGAAAAAATTTTAAAATTTTTCAAGGCGGTTCTTGAAAAATCTAAGAGAATAGCTCATCTCGAACAGGGGAACTTGCAAAATATCCTGCTATTATGAATCGTATGTGGTAAATATCTTATTTAAATTATATATGGGTACCAAATTATTTTTTAAGCTTCATTCTCAGCTTCTTCTTGTTCAAATTGAGTTTCTTCCTCATATTCTTCCTCATCGTTATCGTCCTCATCGCTACGATCTTCTTCTGATGAATCTTCGTCACTATCATCGTTTCTTGAAACCTTTGTAATCTCATTAGTAACCCCATTCATGTGACCCTTTAACCATAAATCCTTCCATTCGACAATACGATCCACATTGGCGTCCATTTCTTCAACAGTATCGCTATGCAGTTCAACTACGATGGCACGTTCGTATGAATCTAATGCATCCTGTAAAACGACACCCATAATTTCGGCATCTAGATTTTCTTGTATCTTAGCATCATGATAACCTCTCTTAGCCAATCTGTCGTATAAAATAGAATTATCACATCTTAAAACAACAACTAAATCAATCAGTCTCTCTGGGAAGACATCATTGACGTGCCAATCAACGATACATTTACCCTTACGTAGTAAAGGTTCTAATTCATCTAATAATAAATCTTCATCAACAATATTTGATTTACGAGCCTCATCATAACCATCGTAACAATTGTGTTCCTTGGCAAAATCAGAGATGTTGTAATATGTGTAACCTGGTAATCTACGTTGTAGTAGTTCACATGTGCTAGATTTACCACAACCTGGGGTACCAGTAATTAATAAATTTGGTTCATATCTGGGAGAGTCACCCATTTTGGTTTATAATACGTTGATATTATCCTTCTAAAGCTAATTGCCATTTTTCAATCTATCAGTTTATGCAAGTACATCTTTTTTTTTTCATTAACCAAAATTTTCCCTCTAAGGAAAACCGAATTTCACATAGAAGGTATTGGAAAACTAAAACTGAATATTTCCTTCAATACCACCACCACAACAGCAAAATATACATTCGAGCTTACAATACTCCTATAAAGCATTGACTGATAGTTTGCACATTTGTTGAGCATTATATCCATCTGTCTTAAAACTTCTCAGACTTATTTTAAAAGCAACAAAACTTATCATATTATCCACATGCAAAAATTCGGATTACAAGCCTTAGTGCCCCTTATCAAACAAGATGACCGTGAAGCCTCTAAGGAATATGATCACTCTATGACCCTCGGTGCAGATCTTTCCTCTATGTTACATTCACTTGGAATCCCACGCAATGGTAGAAGACAACGAGTTTTAGATACGTTTCAATCACCTTGGGCAGAAACCTCAAGAAGTGAAGTAGAACCAAGATTTTACATACCTGAGTCCTTCATGAATATTTCAAACGTTTTGCAATCACCAGTGACGCCGCCATGTTTTAATTCAGTACAAACTGACCAACAAAGTGTTGCATTATTCCAAGACGAGACGTTGTTTTATTTGTTCTATAAGCATCCTGGTACTGTGATTCAGGAATTGACATATCTTGAATTGAGAAAACGCAATTGGAGATATCACAAAACTTTAAAGGCTTGGTTAACAAAGGATCCAATGATGGAACCTATAGTGTCACAAGACGGAATGAGTGAAAGGGGCTCTTATGTCTTTTTTGATCCTCAAAGATGGGAGAAATGTCAAAGAGACTTTCTTTTATTCTATAATGCCATTATGTAAAAAGTAACAAAGTGTAATATATACTAAATAAAGTACAAGCATAGGATGGTACTCTAATTATTAAATGATTCCTATTCATTATATTTTATTTACATGAAAGATCTATATATATATACAAAATAAATCTTACGTACCTTAAACTTTGCCTTAACTATTTTTATTCAACTTTAACTGCATGGTATCTCTTACCTCTGAAGCCAGCAATATACATATTGAATTGATATACCTCCTGCGGATTCAAGTCATTTAATTCCCATTTGGTACTACCGAACACATTCTTAGTTGGTTCCATTAGCATATCTATTTCTTTACCATAGGAATTTTTAATGACATTGACGTCATTCAATAAATCCATCCTATTAAAACCAGTTGTAAAGATGGCACATTTCGTCTCCAATAAGGCCTTCATGGAATCATTCATCCAAGTCTCCTTATTCTCTGGGGAGGCAAAACCTGGATGAAAAGTGAAGAAGACATCATTATATGGATCATATGGGAAGAAATCTTGTGACTTGTGAAGATCATGGAAATATTGTGGATGGTAAACTAAGGACAAAGTATCATCGATTCTCTTAGTCAATGGATGAACAAAACCACTGCTGGAAGTAGTCAACTCCTTGGCAGCTGGTTCATGGATAGCACATTCTGGGCCTACGAAATGGATTTCAAAGGTTTGTGCTGGGAATAAGTATTGTAATTGTTTCCAAACGTGACCTGGCAATTGACTCTCAGCACGAGCACCTAAAATAAATATTCTCATTGGCTTGTCCCTCGTAACGACAGTCTTATATTGTTGTGGGTACAAAGTGTAGCGCAATGCAGAGATAGATTTCAAACCTTCCAAAGTAATTGGGCCATGTGGTGACAAGGAATATGGTGAAAATTCGTGCAGCACGGATGCAATTGTGATTGGGTAACTTAACATCTTAGTCACAGTAGCTAATTGGAACTCTGTATCCATAGAATAAAAGGATCTTGTGTAAAAATACAAATCCCAATTTTGTAAATTCACTGCACGATCAAATCCTTGTTCATATGGGAAATCAAACTCTGGGAATGATCTACCACTTCTCAGATCATATTCGTATATATTTACTTTCTTCAACTTTTCATATATTTTATTCTGATGGTAGTTTTTATCCTGTTCCCAGGCTTCTCGAGAATGATGTGTTGGAATACCAGAGATTGGACAAGTATATCTGATATCCTTTCCAGTGACAGGACAACGTGCCATTGCCTTAATTCTAGCAGCTCTTTCCCTTAAGTCGGGGGATGGAGATTGGTCCCACGGGAAGAATCTATTGCTTGGTAGGGGGTCATCTGGAGATGGTGGTGGTTCTAAACCCAGTGCATTTCTTACAAAACCGACCAAGGAACGTGTTTGATTGAAACTTGTCACATTTGATACAGGTCTTAGTAGGGATGTCCCTGTAACTCTTGAAATGATCATATTGTCAAAATGTGATCGGTTGTGATACTTGAACTTGACCTATTTGTGAACTTGCCTGTCTTGTTTGTTACTGAAAAACTTAAACATCTTTTCAAGGGGGATAGAATCCTTCGGATTTTTTAAATACATAATAAAAAAAACAAGGATAAAAACAAATGAACATCGAATTATTATTACTGTTACATGTATAAAAATATTCCGTATCAAATCTATCGACAATTTTAAATTTGATTTTGAATGTGACTTTGATTTTGGTAAAGTTCAATAACTTGTTCAGAGGATGTGGAATCTTCGACTCCCTTATCTTCTCTTAAACGAATAAATCTAGGGAATCTTAAAGAGATACCTTTGTCGAAATGCGAACTACCAGCTTTGTAAATTGGTGATAGCGATAAATCAGCAGTCAAGACTTCGAACAACAATGTAGGTTCGAACCAAACATCTGGTTCAGCGCTCGGATCGTAGACATAGGTAGCCCTTGGACCATCTATCACTGTGGGAGTTAATCTTTCGTATAGTTGTTGTAATAACTCATCAGAGAAACCGGTACCAATTTTGCAAGCAGTTTCGAACTCACCAGTATCCTGATTGTAGCAACCTAGTAAAAAACCACCATATGTACCAGTACGCTTACCTTTACCGAAAAAGGCACCAAGAACACATAAATCCAAAGAATCCCCAACACCAGCTAAATAATCCTTTTTTAACTTCAACCAGTTACGAGATCTTTTACTTGGTTCATAGTGGGATTCAACGCCATCAAGCATTTTTACCATTAACCCCTCACAGGAATCCTTAACTGATTGATCTAAGAATTTTTGTAATTCATCCAAATTGTTAGAAGTCATTTGTGTAGCATATTGGAATTCACCTGGCGCTTCTTTTGTAATTGCATGAAGAACCTCTCTTCTTTCCGTTAAACTTTTGTTAATTAATCGTTCCTCATTATGACATAAAACATCAAAGGCAAAGAGACAAACTTTAACCTTGATATCGTTAATATTAACATCTTTACGCTTACGGGTACTTAACACTTGAAAAGGTAAATTTTTATTATTCTCGACATCAAAAGCAACAGCTTCACAATCCAAGATCATGGCTTTTGTCTCGTTAGGATCTTTGATAAAATCCCGAATGTTAATCTCAGGGTACCTCTCTGTCATATTTTCACCATTACGAGAGTAAATTCTCATCGTACCATTTGGTAATAAATGAACTTGTGCTCTCTCACCATCATACTTGTATTCCGAAGTAAACATTCTTCCCTGAAAGGTATCCAAAACTTCACTGATAGCCTTAGTTGGCTTAGCCAACATTGGTTTCAAGGGAATCCCGGGAGTCAACACACAATGCTTATCCAACTCCATAATCCCATGTTCTAAACACGAATTAATAATGATCTCATAGTTGGGAACTTGACAAAAGGCATCTCTAATCTTCTCCTCTGCGGACTCCACTAAGTCCATCTCTGGATTTTCCTCAAACTCCCTCACAAGCAACGCCTTCGACAGAGAAATCAGCACAGTCTTCTCCGCAAGACCAATTCTCAACTTACTTTCTAAAGATCTTATCAAAAACTTTGCCTCCACGCCCTGACACGCTGTTAGCATTCTCTTTATCAATCTAACTTTCCTTGTCTGGGAATCTTTCCCCTGACTACCAGCAATCGACTTCAAATTTCCAAAAACCTCCCCTACAGTAAGGGGTTTTGGTTTAAACATTGTGGGCTGAACAGACCTTGCATTCATAGCGACTTGTCCCAAATCACCTAGGTCCTTATACTCAGCCTTGACTTGCGTCAGGGACTTCCCATAGGACTCAGAAATTGTCTTCATGAGAAGACCTTCGCCGAGACCCAACTCCAGACCAGGCATGTAATCTGGACCCAGCTTGTTAATAAATAGATAGGTTAGAGGAATCAGATTGCGGGTGTCTGCCTTCATATGGGTGGTTAGGTAGTCTGAGCAGAGCTTTATTATTGCTAGACGAGATGATGTGGATTCAATGGTCTCGAAAAGCGAAGCGACCGTCGAATATGGAATTGTGCAAAAGAAAGGTTTATCGGATGTCTCAGCAGAAGAGGGTGTTTGTGATGCAGGAGGAGTGACTGTCTTTTCGATTGTTATCGGAGCAGGTTTACTGATTGGCACAGTATTAGCCTCATCAGTAACCAATTTGATTTTCTTAGTAGGAGAATCCTCTGAGTCCTCTGAGATCTTGTTCTTCTTGACAGAGGTAAAAAACCTAGCAAGTGTAGCTTGTTTCTTGGACATAATTGGGTACGCACACCTAGATATTGTTGTTAGTCTACGCATCTGGCAATTCTCAGTAAGATGAACATTACAATATATAAATTTTTCAATTCTTGCAGACGCGTCAGAAAACAAATGAAAGAAAATGCCAAACTATGCGCGTTAAATAACGTGGGCGGCTCCCCTAAAAAGATATATATATATATATTGCCACCTAATGGGAACATCTGAGAAACATCTTTGAGTTATTTTTGGTAGATCAATCTCATTATCAAGATGTACAGGGAACAATACTTATCGAGGACAATGTTGGAGAGCGAGAGCATGCTCATTTATGCCCAGGGCTCTGGATTTCGCCGGAAACGGCACTCATATAGCATCTCCAGTGGATTCTCACAGGGGTTCTCTTGGAACCAGGACCTCTTTGCCACACAGTACCAACAGAGTTACAAGGTGGAGTATGAGAGTGGTACCTCTAAGGAAGATGTGAGGAACACAAGACAGAAGGGTCCGCTCAGTTTTCTGCAGGAAAGCCAGGGACATATCCGTAGGAGCAGCGTTACAGAGTTGATCGAAGTAGAGAGTGAGACAGCAGAGAACAGACACCTATTATGGCTTGCTGATGCATCCTCAGATGGTGCAACTGATAGAGTATGGCAAAGCGATCACGATTGAGAGTTAAAGTTTGATATGAATGAGGGATTGATTGTATAAAGTGGTTGTAAGGAGAGGGAAGCCGCGCGGGGTTGCAACCGGGTGGGGTAGATACAACCGAAGATAAGGAGTGATAAGATAAGATAACAGCATTATATAAGGAAAGCTAAGTTGTATTGTGAGATAAACATTCCGCTTCTACTCCACAAGAAAGCTATAAAGCACAAAATTACACACCATGAACGGACTGCCAGATAAAGCTGGTCTGTATGATCCTAGCTATGAAAAGGACGCATGTGGTGTTGGTTTCATTACGACCCCGGCCAACAAGGCCTCTAATAAATTAGTAGAAGATGCACTGGAAATGCTAAGACACATGAGCCACAGAGGTGCCACCACAGAGAACGGACAGAGTGGAGACGGTGCTGGTATTCTCATGAGTATGCCTTACGCATTCATTGAAGACGTCTTTGACATCAAGCAACAGTACGCGCGAGGTGCCTATGCGACAGGCAACATCATGTTTAAATGCGCCTTGTGTTTTAACCCTGCGCATTGGGACTCCCTGGCTGACTCTTTGAACTTGAAAATCATAAAATGGAGACAGGTGCCAGTTGATAATTCTATCCTTACTCCTAACAACCATGCACCGCTCATCCTCCAACCATTGATCGTCACAACTGAGCCAACTAACTTTATCAAAAATTTACATGATTTACGTAGACAATTAACAATAAACGGATGCTACCCATGCACCATCTCACCATCCCAAATCACTTACAAGGGACAACTAACTCCCCAGCAACTGCAGAAGTATTATCCAGACTTGACCGCGCCAAACTTGAGAGCCTCATATGCAGTAATCCATTCCAGATTCTCAACTAATACGTTTCCATCTTGGGAAAGAGCACAACCATTAAGACACATCGCTCATAATGGGGAGATCAACACCCTTAGAGGCAACGTCAACTCAATGAGAGCTAGAGGGGTCGATCTGCCCAGTGGGTTGAGTGACTCAGCTACTTTGGATGAAGTGATCGAGCTATTGATGCGTGAATGGGACGTTAAGGATTCCGTCAGGTTGTTGTTACCGGAGAAAGGAGGTGGTTCCAGTGGAATGGAACCCTGGGATGGACCTGCAATGGTAGTATTTGCCGAATCAAAGTTTGTAGGGGCAAGACTGGATAGAAATGGTTTGAGACCTGGTAGATATGTTGTGATGGATGATGATACTGTCATCTGTGCAAGCGAAGTCGGTGTTCTACACGAATTGGATGAGAGTAAAGTCGTTCGAAAGGGGAAGTTAAAGCCAGGCGATTTGTTTGTTATTGACACATCCACTGGGGTTGTCCTAAATGATGAACATAAACCTATTTCTAGACCAAACTGTATCACTATTGAAGAGCTTATTGACACTGAAGACATTTCAAGACAAGAAGTTGACAATCCAGAACCAAAATTATTGACACATGGTTACACTATTGAACAAATCACTCTATTGTTGGCGCCAATGGTCCTTTCTGGCAAAGAATCATTGGGTTCTATGGGTAATGATGCACCATTGGCATGTCTTAATGAAAAACCAGTTTTGGTTTTTGATTATTTTAGACAGTTGTTTGCTCAGGTGACAAATCCACCAATTGATCCAATTAGAGAGGCAAATGTTATGTGTCTTGAGTGTTTTGTGGGTCCACAGCCAAATTTATTTAAGCAAAATGCATCTCCTTCGAAGACTTTACGTTTAGAGACCCCAATATTGACAAAGTTGGAATTTGATGCAATTAAAAATATTAATCAAAGACATCCGACATGGTCTGTTGGTGTCATTGATATTACTTTTGAGATTTCTGAAGGTATTCAAGGTTACAGAAATAGACTAATCAAAATCATCACTCAGGCAAATAATTTAGTTGAGCAAGGAAATAAGATCCTTATTATTTCTGATAAGAATGTAAATGCGCATCGCGTCTCTGTCTCCTCATTGATCGCTATTGGTGCAATTCACCAACATTTGATCAAGACGAGAAACCGATTAAGTACTGCATTAATTCTTGAAACAGGTGAAGCAAGAGAAGTTCATCATTTTGCAACCTTACTGGGGTATGGTTGTGATGCTATTCATCCATATTTAGCTTTGGACTTGATTTCAAGTCTAAATAAGAATGGTTTATTACGTTCTGAAACTCCATTGACTAATTATAAATTATTTGAAAATTACAAACATGCAATAAATAGTGGTATTTTAAAGATTATGTCTAAGATGGGGATATCAACATTGGCATCTTACAAGGGTGCACAAATTTTTGAAATTTTAGGATTGGATAATGAGATCACAGATCTTTGTTTCACTGGCACAGCTTCAAGAATTAACGGTGTTTCGTTGAATTATCTGGCTAAGGATGCTTTTACATTACATCAAAGAGGGTACCCTAGTCAAACTAACGTGTTAGTCTCTACTCCACTTACGTTATTAAATCAAGGTGAGTACCATTGGCGTCACGGTGGGTTTAAGCATGTCAATGACCCAACTGCCATTGCAACCTTACAGGACTCTGTTCGTAACAAGAATGAATCTGCATGGAAGAAATATATTGATAAAGAAATGCAATTGATTAGGGAATGTACATTGCGTGGATTGTTGGAACTAGATTATGCTAATTCTACACCTATCCCACTACAAGAAGTTGAGCCATGGACTGAAATTGTTAAACGTTTTACTACTGGTGCGATGTCATATGGATCCATCTCGATGGAAGCACACTCCACTTTAGCAGTTGCGATGAACAGACTTGGGGCAAAATCAAACTGTGGTGAAGGTGGTGAAGATGCAGAAAGATCCCACTTTGATTCGAACGGTGATACAAAAAGGTCCGCTATCAAACAAGTCGCCTCTGGTAGATTTGGTGTTACTAGTTTTTACCTTTCTGATGCAGACCAATTGCAAATTAAGGTTGCTCAGGGTGCAAAACCTGGTGAGGGTGGCGAATTACCTGGTCATAAGGTTTCCAAGCAGATTGCCAAGACTAGACATTCAACCACTGGTGTTGGGTTAATTTCACCACCACCTCATCATGATATTTACTCCATCGAAGATTTGAAACAGTTGATTTATGATTTAAAGGCAGCTAACCCACTAGCAGAGATATCAGTTAAGTTGGTCTCAGAAGTTGGTGTTGGTGTTGTTGCAGCTGGTGTAGCGAAGGCTAAGGCGAACCATATTACTGTGTCAGGTCATGATGGTGGTACTGGTGCAAGTCGCTGGACCTCAATCAAATACGCTGGATTACCTTGGGAATTAGGGTTAGCAGAGGCTCATCAGACTTTGGTTATGAATAATTTAAGAGGAAGAGTTGTATTGCAAACTGATGGCCAATTAAGAACTGGATATGATGTTGCAGTTGCAATTTTATTAGGTGCAGAATCATTCACCTTGGCTACTATCCCATTAATTGTCATGGGTTGTATTATGTTGAGAAAATGTCATTTAAATTCATGTGCTGTTGGCATTGCAACTCAGGATCCATATTTAAGATCCAAATTCAAGGGCCAACCAGAGCATGTTATCAATTTTTTCCATTATTTAATCGAAGATTTGAGGCAGATTATGGCCAAATTAGGTTACCGTACTGTTGAGGAGATGGTTGGTCGTTCTGAAAAATTACTACAGCATAAGGATGTTACTGAAAAAACTGCTAATATCGATTTATCGTTACTATTGAGACCAGCGCATCAACTTAACCCAGGAGTTCCAACCACTTATCAAAATTTCACAGACACCAAGACCCAATTTAGAGTTGATGATGAATTAGTTAAACTTGCCTATAAATCTTTGAGTACTCGTGATCGTACGATTATCCCAATTATCGATGTTTGCAACACAGACCGTGCAATTGGTGCCACATTGTCATATCATGTTTCAAAGTCGTTTGGTGAAGGTGGTTTATTAGAGAACACCATTGTATGTTCTTTCAAAGGTACAGCAGGCCAATCTTTTGGTGCGTTCCTTGCACAAGGTATTACGTTTGTTTTATCTGGTGATGCAAATGACTATGTAGGCAAAGGTTTAAGTGGTGGTATTTTGATTATCAAGCCAACTGAAAAATTGAAATATGAAAGTGAAAAGAATATTATTGTAGGTAATACATGTTTCTATGGTGCTACTTCTGGGCAGGCTTATATCTCTGGTGGTGGTGGCGAAAGATTTGCAGTTCGTAACTCTGGTGCCACAATTGTCGTTGAGAATATTTATGGTAATAATGCATTTGAATATATGACTGGTGGTACCGCCATTGTTTTAACACATTTAAAATCTGCCAATGCTTTCTCTGGTGCTACTGGTGGTACTATATATTGTTACATTGATGATTTGGATGAATTCAATGATACCATTAATCATGATACTGTCGATGTTGATACAAAGCTATCAAAGTCCGAGATTTCCACGATCAAAACTTTGATTGAGAACCATTACAAATACACAGAATCTCCAATAGCTAAGTTATTATTGGATTCATTTCTAGAGACAATCAAACATTTTGTTAAGGTTATCCCAACTGATTATAAGAGAGTGTTATTACAGAAGGCTGTTGAGGGGCCTCAATTTGAACCAGTACTTAAGGTTAAAGATATTAATGCTTTACCAATAACTTCCAACAAATCCACTCTCAATGAACCACGCTTGATGGATTTAGAAGATCAAATGTCTACAAAACCATTAAAGAAACGACTACCTAAATTCAACCGTGTAAAGCAGGTTCACGATCATCCAACAAATAGAACAGCCCACTGGAAAGAATTCACCCAACCATTAACACATAAACAAACACGGATTCAGGCGTCTCGCTGTATGGATTGTGGTACCCCATTCTGTCAATCAGACGCTTACTATGGGTGTCCGGTGTCTAACCAGATTCCACAATTCAACACTGCAATCCAGGAGGATAGGTGGGAAGATGCCCTGAGAATTCTGTTGCAAACTAATAATTTCCCCGAGTTCACTGGTCGTGTATGTCCAGCTCCGTGTGAGGGATCTTGTACATTGGGGATCATCGATGATGCAGTTGGTATCAAGTCCATTGAACGTGAAATTATTGAGACCGGATTCAAGAATGGCTGGGTTAAGCCGCGTTTACCTACAGTAAGAAGTGGTGTTACTATTGCAGTTGTTGGATCTGGTCCAGCTGGTTTAGCTGTTGCTGATCAATTAAACCGTGTTGGTCACAGTGTTACAGTTTTGGAAAGAAATGATCGCTTTGGTGGGTTGTTAATGTATGGTATTCCCAATATGAAACTTGATAAATCTGTCGTTGAGAGGCGTCTATCCCTGATGGTGGAAGAGGGTGTTATGTTTGTTAACAACTGTGAAGTCGGTAAAGATATTACTTTAGGTTCACTGAGAGAACAATATGATATTATTGTATTTGCCATTGGAAGCATGATTCCAAGAGATTTAAGTATTCCAGGTCGCTCTTTGAAGAACATTGAATTTGCCATGAGTATCTTAGAAAGTAATACCAAGGAATTGTTAAACCACTCTGTTGATCAAGGTATTATTCACCAAAGGATCTACGGTAAGAAGGTGATTGTAATTGGTGGTGGTGATACTGGTAATGATTGTATCGGTACCTGTATGAGACATGGTGCTTCAAGTGTGATAAATTTCGAATTGATGCCTCAGCCACAAGGCAGTAGAGACCATAATGTGAATCCCTGGCCACAATGGCCACGTATTATGAGAATTGATTACGGTCATGAGGAGATTCAAAATTACTATGGTAGGGATCCTAGAGAGTATAATGTTATGTCTAAGGAATTCATTGGTAATGACGCTAATGAAGTTACAGGTATTAAAGTGGTTAGGGTAGCATGGGAGAACAGTGGAATTGGTATGGATGGTAACATCAAATGGGTGATGAAGGAGGTTCCTGGAAGTGAACAAGTGTTTGAGGCCGATCTTGTGTTATTGTCCCTTGGTTTTGTTGGGCCAAGGCTTCTAGAGGATGAAGAAACCCTTCCTAAAAATGAAAGAGGTAATATCAAAACTGATAATGTGAATTCATACCAAATTAACGGTGATGATAAAGTATTTGTCGCGGGTGATTGTCGTCGTGGTCAATCGTTAGTTGTATGGGCCATTGAAGAAGGTCGCAAATGCGCTAACGCTATTGACAGTTATGTGAATCGTGGATTTACTAAGTTACCTCACGATGGGGGTTTGATAAAACGTAATCATACTGAAGTTGCTGCTTAGATTATATTTTCAGTGATGTAATTGAATAATTCGTTTATATTTACTACTACTACAGCTACATTGTATGTTTATCAATGTGGCTTTATTTAAAGTGTGCTTTACTATTTATCATTGCTAGTTAATGTAGTTATTTTATCACCCAAAAAAATTATATTTTTTTTGACACATAGGCAAGATGTGTCATAAATGCAGGAAAAAGTCGTAAATCAAATATATATATAATTACGCATTAATTGCAGACTTGAAACCAAAGATGCAAAAATATAAAGAACAATTAGGTATAAAATTATTATGAGTGTAATAGTACAACGAATATGGAGTGAATGAATATGTAAGAGATCATTAGTTATTACATTGGGGATTATGCGAAGATTCCCATGACAGAGCCTATAAAGCCCTTCTTCTTCTTCTTCTTTGAAAGTTTATCTGAAGAACCCCGTATTTTTGCATCATTACTGAATGTAGCTCTCAAATCTTTTGAGATGGTATTTACTAACCCCTCATGGCTAGTTTGAGATTTAGTGCTCGTGGATGGTGAAACGATATTCCCAGCCCCGCCTCTTCCTATAACGATTGGAGTCATCTTCTTCTCCTTCTTCACAGGCGATTTCCTCTTATAATCCTTACGTTTGTCAGTTCCACCAGATGATTTCCCGGATAAATGGCTCTTAATCTGTGACAAAGTACTCGTTACTGCCTGTTCACTAGCACTAATCACAGGGTTAATGAAGTCCTCTTCATCCTCTGCCACCTCATCCACCTCATCAGTCTCCTCTACATCCTGAGCTCGTCTAGTAATTTTTGGATCATAATTCTTTCTCATGTTCCCAGCACCACCTCTGCCCGTTGAATAAATAGGATGGATAATGCTAGGTGTCTGCGACCCTTGAGGGATCAACTTTGGGGATGCCTTCGAATCCGAATCATGAATATTCCCAGCTCCACCTCTGCCCGTTGATACTTTATACGGCATACTTCTGCTTTCTTTTCTTGATTGTAAAGTCTTCTTCTGATGGGGGAATTCCAAAGCTTGGGGGTTCTTATATTATTTCCGAGGGTCATGCGTCATTCTGCGCGGGTCACGAATTTTCCAGTTGGAGTGGCGTTGATTTTTTTGTCTCGGTAAATGTAAAAAAACAAATAAAATGTGGAGCACGTGTTTAGGGTTTGTGTTTTTACATTTAGGTCATGTTCTGTTTAATTAGGGCTGCATTAGGGTTGTATATTTAGGTCTTAGTGTTAGGGTTTTGTATTATAGTTAGGGTTTGATAGGGTTTAAATTTTAACATCCCACGCATTTTTTGTTTTTTAATGGATAATCACCCCACGACATCGATCCCCCCCCCAAACTGTGTAAAACGATTGAAGTTCCAATCATATGAAGGCCTTGGCGTTAAATGCGATATAAATCAAGTAGCAAGTGACATAACTTCACTTGTGATTGGGGTAGTCATTGGATTTACTCACTATAGACTTATATATATATATAGCCTAAAGGTCTCCCACCTATTGTGTTTTGGTCTTGGCTTTCTCATATGAAGATCCAAACAATTATTACTGTTGAACATGTTAAAGTGTAACATCATCACGAAAGGGGCGATTGCCTCTACAAGACCTCTGGTAAGAAACATAAGGAATGCAAGCCGTTTTTACACAACCGACATTCCACCGGCAAAGTCAGCAACCCCTAATTGGTTCAAATACTTTGTCGTAGGCTCTATAGCTGGTACTATGGGCTATGTAGTCTCAGAGATAAAGACTAAGGAGTCTCCAGCGGCCCAAATTATATCCACCCAAGCCGCTGAAGTACGCTCTACACTTCCATTAAACAAACTTTCATCGCCTCAATATAACACAGATCCACAGCAGATTAAGAAGCTGGTTAACAATTTGAAGGATCTACTAGGTAACAACGATGACAATTACTCGACATATCCAAACGACCTAACGGATCACTCTGATACAAAATTCAACACACACCACCCAACGCCAAACCAAAGACCGTCAATCATTCTATTTCCAAGGTCCACAGAAGAGGTTTCTTCCATTCTAAAGCTTTGTAACGACGCACACGTCCCTGTAATCCCTTTTTGTGGTGGTACCTCCTTAGAGGGCCACTTTCTCCCCACAAGAACACCATGTGTCAGTGTAGACCTTTCAAAATACATGAATGGTATCCTAGCGTTCCATCAATTAGATCAAGATATCACAGTGCAGGCAGGTATGCCCTGGGAGGACCTCGATGCATATTTACGTGAGAACCAATTACAATTCGGATGTGATCCGGGTCCAGGGGCCCAAATTGGTGGTTGTATCGCCAATTCCTGTTCAGGTACAAATGCTTACAGATTCGGGACCATGAGGGAACAAGTAGTATCTCTGACTGTTGTGTTACCAGATGGGAGCATCGTAAAGACAAAAAAGAGACCTAGAAAGAGTGCCGCTGGGTATTGTCTCAATGGATTATTTACAGGTTCAGAGGGTACTTTGGGGATTGTGACAGAGGCTACCATAAAGTGTCATCCAGTTCCAAAGGTTGAGAGTGTCGTAGTAGCTAGTTTCCCAACTGTGGGTGACGCAGCAGCTGCCACGGCTAGTATAATTCAGAATGGTATCCAATTAAACGCAATGGAGTTGTTAGATGATAATATGATGAAATTGATTAATCAGAATGACGCTACACAGAGAAACGATTGGTTGGAAAAACCAACCGTATTCTTTAAAGTCGGTGGTCATTCTGACGTGATCGTTAATGAATTGATTAACAAGGTAGAAGAGATCGCTACTGGGAACCATGCCATGAATTTTGAATTTGCTAAAACTGAGAACGATAAAGTTGAACTTTGGGAAGCACGTAAAGTTGCTCTATGGAGTGTTTTGGATGCAGGTATGAGGACAAATAAGAATTCGCGTATTTGGACCACCGATGTTGCTGTTCCAATATCAAATTTCTCTAGAGTTATTGAAGAGACCAAAAAAGAAATGAACCAAAGTAAATTGATTAACGCCGTTGTGGGCCATGCAGGCGATGGCAACTTCCATGCGTTTATAATCTATCGTAATGACGAAGAATTGGCCAAGTGTCAAACTCTGGTTGAAAACATGATTCGTCGAGCCATGGATGCTGAGGGTACCTGTACAGGTGAACATGGTGTGGGTATCGGTAAGAGAGATTACGTTCAAGAGGAGCTCGGTGATGTACCAATAGATTTAATGCGTAAAATCAAACTTGCAGTGGACCCTAACCGTATCATGAATCCAGACAAAATCTTTAGAATTGACCCTGAGGAGATCCTGCATGTAGAGCAAGAACATCAATGTCACTGAGGAACCTCGATAGAAAAGCAAAATCAGGGGCCAAGAAAGACACAAACTATACATATACATTCATCTTTGTTTTATATAACGTATTTAATACTTTAACCTTGGTAAAACCGGATTTGGAGTGAATCATCTCTGTAGCTGTCATCTAAGTGCAAGGCAGAAATAAAGCAGAAACAGACTTTTCGAGAGTTCGGAGCGTGGGGGGTATATTGTTTTGTGCGGGATGTTCTCCATTAATGTAGGGGACACCAATTTAATGCAAGATGCTGCCCCACAAAGTGTAGTTTCTAATGAGGAGTATATATAGAAGTGACCGTGTGGTACGTGAGAGATGAAAAGATATGAGTAAGTAACCACAATCTCACATTTATTGCAATACACTATGCACAAGAACAAGAGAAGCATCATGTCTCTCCATCCGGACAAGGACAAAAAAAGTGACAATCTGATATACCGGTTTGGTGTCTCCCATGAAGAGGTACATATGGTATTTAGACCCTCCACTACATATGGGAAACCTGTTATAATGACATCCGCAGGTAGGTTTGAGGAATGACAGAAGGGTTAAGTAAAGATATTTGATGACTTTTAATAATATTAGTTTACTGTATAATAGATATAACGATAATAATTTAATGATCCGTACATATTATTAGTGTGTAGAGGAAACGCTCTGTTTGCTGAGCAATGGTGGAGAGATTTTAAACTCAGGTAAGTGGTTTATGCAGTCAAAGTAGTCACTATCTGGGGAAGACTCTTCCTCGTTTAGCCGTTCCAAGGAAGATTTGGAAATACGGTATATCTTGCGGCGTGCACAGTAATTTGATTGAAACTTGAGTTGTCGTTGAACTCTATGTATACGATGATTGAGTCTTCTTAGCTCTTTATTGATGTTAACGAGATTTGAACTGCATAGGGAGACTAGTTGTGTATTTACGAGTTGTAACTCTAGTAATCTATCCATTATAGAGAGTTTTGTGTATGTGGGACTAGGAGTAGTGTCTGTGGGAGTTGATTCAACAGTGAAATTTATACTCTTATCCTCTACGATTTGTTCGCTTTCACTTTCAGTCTCATCTACCACACAATTAATGGCATCCTGTTCAATATCTATCTGTTGCTCGGTGCTCATTAATTCCATCACTTCAGTGTGACATCCTTTAGAGATATAATACCACCACCAAGCCCACCATGGAGATTTTAGTTCTATATATACAAACCTAAAAGTCCCCATAGCATCCAACAATTTCAGCTTATCCAGATAATATTGTTTCAAGCTCATCCCAGTCCCACCAAAATTACAACCATCGGAATGGAAAATTCTATACATCTTAGATATCTCTGCGACTATGAATCAATTTGTGGGTATCTGTCTGTCTTGTGCTGTTTATAATCAAAGTGTCGCACTGCATTTGTGTCACCGCCAGCTCGTTTCTCACGAATCCAAATTGTGGCCTGCACCGGAGTGAAACTTTTACAATTCGGTATTATTCAATATTTGAAAAAAATTGGATCATGCGATTTTTTTTTTCTTAGACTAGGCTTAAATAAGTTTTCACTTTGACTCATATTGATTATGATTTCCAATAAATAGACTTTCGTAGTTAGACAGACACTTCTCCTTACCGGTAACCCATCAGTTCAGTAATAATGTCCAGTACACTATTATTGTTCAAGCCAGTCGGTAACTTTAACCAACTGTTATCGCGGTGCACTTTATTAACTTCCCTCAATACACAACTCCGTTCTAATTTGCATCAGCAATCCTTATCCCCAGCTTTAGTAAAATTACATTCTGAATTGAAATTAGATGAATTACAAACTGATAATACGCCTGACTATGTCCGTTTAGTGTTGCGTTCCTCTGTCTATGATGTAATTAAGGAATCGCCAATGTCTCATGGTGTCGGACTGTCCTCTCGTTTAAACACAAACGTTCAACTCAAGAGAGAAGATTTATTACCTGTCTTCTCCTTCAAGTTACGTGGTGCTTATAACATGATAGCTAAGTTGGATGATTCTCAAAGAAATCAAGGTGTTATTGCTTGTTCCGCTGGTAATCACGCCCAAGGTGTTGCGTTTGCTGCAAAGCATTTAAATATCCCAGCCACCATTGTTATGCCTGTTTCTACTCCATCAATTAAGTATCAAAATGTCTCTCGTTTGGGTTCTCAAGTGGTTCTTTATGGTAACGATTTTGATGAGGCTAAGGCCGAATGTGCTAAATTAGCCAAAGAACGTGGTCTCACTAATATTCCACCTTTCGATCATCCATATGTTATCGCAGGTCAAGGTACTGTTGCTATGGAGATCCTAAGACAAGTTAACAACGCTAACAAGATTGGTGCAGTGTTTGTTCCAGTTGGTGGTGGTGGTTTAATTGCTGGTATCGGTGCTTATTTGAAGAGAATCGCACCTCATATCAAGATTATCGGTGTTGAGACCTTTGATGCTGCCACTTTGCAAACTTCTTTACAACGCGGTAAGAGAACCACATTATCCTCTGCTGGAACTTTTGCTGATGGTACCTCTGTGCGTTTGATCGGCGAGGAAACCTTCAGAGTCGCTCAAGAAGTTGTCGATGAAGTGGTTCTTGTTAATACTGATGAAATTTGTGCTGCTGTGAAGGATGTCTTTGAGGACACTAGATCCATCGTTGAACCATCTGGTGCTTTATCAGTCGCTGGTATGAAGAAGTACATTACCCATTTACATCCAGAGATTGATCATTCCAAGCATACTTACGTACCAATTTTATCAGGTGCCAATATGAACTTTGACAGATTAAGATTTGTCTCTGAGAGAGCAGTTCTTGGTGAAGGTAAGGAAGTTTTCTTATTAGTTACCATTCCAGATATTCCAGGTTCCTTCAAGAAATTACAAAAAGTGATTCATCCAAGATCCGTGACTGAATTCTCTTATCGTTACAATGAACACCGTCATGAATCCTCCTCCGACGTTCCAAAAGCTTACATTTACACTTCATTTAGTGTTGTTGACCGTGAGAAGGAGATTAAACAAGTCATGCAACAATTACACACCTTGGGATTCGAAGCCGTTGACATCTCTGATAATGAGATGGCTAAGTCCCATGGAAGATACCTTGTTGGTGGTGCCTCCAAGGTACCAAATGAGAGAATTATCTCTTTTGAATTCCCTGAGAGACCAGGTGCTTTAACGAACTTCTTGGGTGGGTTGAGTGACTCCTGGAATTTGACTTTATTCCATTATAGAAATCACGGTGCTGATATTGGGAAAGTATTGGCTGGTATCTCTGTTCCACCAAGAGAAAATTTGACATTCCAAAAATTCTTAGAAGATTTGGGTTACTCTTATGTTGATGAGACAGATAATATGGTCTATCAAAAATTCTTAAAGTATTAAGAAATGTATTTATTCAAGTTATTTAAGTAAGGATAATAATAAGATTTAGTGAAATATCATTGTATGTGTGAGTTTCGGTAATTTTTCATTTTGAAAAATTACCGATCTGGTGAGAAACTGTGGACTACAATATGATTAGATACAGAGTGCCACTCAATCAACTAAATGAAAAGGAATCAAATTTATAATATGATCATTATATTATTCTTGCTTGATACAAAAAGAATACATAAAACTGTATGTAAATACAAGTATCATGAAAGATACAAATTAATTGAAGAGACCTAACCGATTGTTTTAGAGTTGAAATAAAATGAAAGAAAGTTTACCTTGAGAAGGATAATGGAAACTTTATCAAAGCAAAAAGTTTAGTGAGATCAATTAAAAGACCTTACCGGTAACCTTGGTGACAACATGTAAAGCGACGACGGAGAAGATGAAACCGACAGCTAAGAATAAGACAACTAATGGGTCGACTCTTAACCCGTTAGCTTCATCTGTATATATTTTAAGGATGGAGTTTGAGGAACCACCATGACCAGCAGCTCTTGTAGAGGTTGGAGTAGCGTTTTCCTTCTTGTCCTTGGCGGACTTAGCTTGTCTTCTCTTTTGTAATGTACGTTGACCACCTGGAGGAGTTGAGGACATGACTATATTGAATTGGTATGTGTATGGATTGGATTGGGGTTCCTCAAGGATTAATTAGGGAATTTTGTAGAGGGAATAATAAATTGGTAATTTATATAAAGGGAATCGTTGATATACACGTATTTTGTTTCGATGTTGCCACGAAAAGAACAGCGAAACGGAAATTGTGAAAAGTTTTATGTCACCTCGTACGAATCGCGTAAATATTTCAAAGTGTCACTAATGAATGTTTTAATATATTAATAATGGTGAATATCAGGGACGGTTTAAACTTTATGATAATCAAATCAGCATTCCCCTACGGAAGATTTATCCTTTGTGATAGGGTATGTTTATTATCTTGTTGAAATATCTCGTTATCAAAGCAGTAATCTTGTCATACATGTACATTCGTTTATCATTATCTATAGTATTTATAAAGGTTATATATTACAAGGAGCACTCAGGGTGCTTACCTTTTTACAAAAAAATCAACTAAGCCATACTATTAAGGATGGAAGAGATACTGGGCAACAAATGTGGTACTCCACCATTTTGTTGTAACTTTTGAACGGTTGCATTTGATGTTGCTCTTGAACTTGTGTCGTCATTGAAACTAGGTGGAGTGGTGTCCTTTGAGGATACCTCTGAAGAATCTGAAGAATTGTCCTCACGATGTAAGGGATCAACTTCATCGTCGTCATCAATTACCAATTGATCGATTGCAATTGATTTACGGTTAGGTAATGCGGCCAAACATTGTTCAATTTCAGACTCGGATCTATGAGGTAATAAGATTGAAAGTTCCATCCGTGTTAAAGTATGAGATTTGTTTTGTAAGAGTAATTTGTGTTCTTCGATGGTCCAGGGAGTGAATGATTGATCCATGTGAACTGTGGATCTCGAGGTGGAGTCCCTGTGTGGATGAGTGTCCCTCTGGGTATCCTGGGGGGTATCAATGAAGGAATAACCTGAGAATAAATTACCTGTAGTTTGAGTAGTTGTGATAGAGGTTCTTCTTGCGAAATCTCTTCTATGTGTGGATTCTCTCCTTTGAGTAGAATGAGTTAATGATTCCCTTCTCTGTGTAGTTGGAAAGGTTGGATTCATTGAATTTGGTGCCATGATAATTGATGGTCTTCTTGTTGTTGTTGCACTACTGTTAAAGGATGATCTTCTGGAGACAGAACTTGCAAAGGAATTCTTTCTAGATTTTGTGCTATTTAAAGTTGTATTCAATGCAGAGTTCAAAGTTGAAAGGGAGGAAGAAGTAAGATAACTTTGTTGTGTTGGAGATGTTGAGATTGGTAGGACCATTGAGTTACGTCTAGATTTGACAAATACCTTTGGGATAAAACCAACGTTATCCCTATCACCCTTGGGACTCCTATTGGGACTTGTAAGGACGTTATTGTTTGTGAATGAATTAGTGTGTGAATAAGATCTTGGTTTAATAAATCTTTGAATCGGTTGTGCGACAGTCACTGGAGTATTGCTCAATGGCACAATTGGTAATGCAGCAGGCACATGAGTTGCCACGACAGGCACGTTAGACTGTTGTTTAGAGGGCATCTGTTGTGGTTCAGAAGGCGTTTGTTGTTCAGAAGGCATCTGTTGTAAAATTGGTTGCGTTGTTGTATCTATAGATGGTAATGACTTACTTTTGATCTCTATCTTTCCTGGGAACTCGGTGACATCTACGAGAGCTGTTCTATTAGACTTTAAATTCCCACTCTTTAAACGTCTCCATCTGAATTGACAGGCGTTAGGAGTTCTGTTTTCGAAATATTGTGCTATTTCCTTCCAACCCATCCTTTTGATTTCCTTAAGATGTCTCAATAGGATATCATCTATGGGGTCCCAAGAGGAAGGATTTTTCACTTTTTTGGTTGGGGATGAGATAGAATATGAGACTGCGGTGGTTGGTTCTATAGAGTCTTGCATGGATAAACGTCTGGCGTGTTATTACGTGTTTGTGAAAGTATGTTGTTGTGCCAGTGTAGTAAAACCCTCCGAGATTAACGATGCCTCGGCAACCATATATATATATATGTGTGTGTACAAGAATACATTCCATTATGGTCGGACTCTGCAGGAACTGAAAGAAACGATGATGTGGCCAGGTGTTGTAGCAATTGGTGTCTGTTGCTGCTGCAGATACTGTTGTTGGTGGGGTACACCTGGCTGCAGATTCCAGGGGCATTGCTGTAAATGGAAGATTTCTCGAGGCAGAATCTGTCTTTTGCCTGCGTGATTCTGGAGAGTCGCGGTCGGTGAGCGAATTCTGTGCGGTAATTTCTGAGATAGACGGAAGTGGGGGTTGTGCTGTGTTTTCTTCAGTGACGTGCTGTTCCCGACTGGTGTATAAGCAATTGCTTATATATATATATATATATATATATATATGTATTGTTGTATATTGTGTATGCAGGAAGGAACACAGAAGGTGTGTATAATAGACTGTAGTGCAACGTGACAATACTAGCATACATTACCGTATGTGTGTGTGTGTGTGTGTTCACGACTCTCCGGGGGAAGCTCAAGTAACCGTGGTTGTAGTTATTTCCACCATTCAGAATTCACGGCTTAGAGTACCATCTATCATCAAGTATCACATTATACAATACAATAGTCCATGGGACACTGAAGTGCACTGCAGGACAGAAAGTAGCACCGGCAAAGCCTATCTCCGGCGTGCATATAACACCGTTCTCTTGTTTCTCGATGCCTTCTCGGCTCTTAAGAAAATAATGACTAAGGCTATATTACAAAGTTGTCTAAGTTCTAACTTCTAAGTAGCTTTTGTAGTACATACAGGAATCATAGCTATCGGTTGGCATATAGCTCTGTATATCTAATTTTAAAACAAATCATCGCGTGTCACAGTCCAACCAGGGGGAGGGTCTTCACCACCGGCTCCAGACATATTAAAATAAAGAAGGTCAACACATTAAGTGAGTGTCACATCTACCTACTTCTCAGCATCACCTTCTTCTTTATTCCTTTCATCTTCCTTTTTTCCCTCTTCTTCTTCTACTTCTTCACCGCCTTCAAGCGTACCATTGGCAGCATAATGATTTCTAAACGATGCCAACATCTCATTCAAATTACCACTCAAATATGAAGTATTGTCTGGTCCCTGAGTCAACGTAATCCCACCTCCCAATAACGCCTCCAACGGGAAACTATTTATATTTCCCAACTTCCCTCCCTGACGATGATGATGATCGTCATCTGCATCAGTATCATCTATCTCCATGTGATCCTCATCGTATTCACGTTGGAATCTATCGCTTGGCTTCTTGGTAGTAATATCAAAGATCTCAGATTCATCCTTTGGAAATTCAAAATAATTGTAAATCACTTTCCTTTTCAAAGCAAAAGAGATTGGACGATCGTATTTCTTAGATCTTATCCTCTCAAACCATTCACTCACTGTCTCACCATCCCTCAACAAAGCAACTATTGTAATACTCATATTATCACACCCAATGCCAGATCCCTCAGTGGTAGGAGAACAACAGACATCAATGATTCGACTAGAGATATCATTGAGAGACATCCCACCTTGATTAATACCATAAAGAACCAAATCAACACATTCCTGAGACGTTAAACAATCCCAAATACCATCACATGCAAGGATAACAAAATCATCTCTTTCGTAATCCAATTGATGTTCAAGGATATCTGGTACACATGTCACAATTTGTTCTTCGGGTCCCAATTTCTCATTTCTCTTAAATTCAAAATCACCTAACGCTCTTGATAACGCTAAATTACCATTCACACGATCCATCTCGACAAACCCATCCGCAGCGATGATACGAGATTTTTCACTTAATAACGTTGGCTTATGATCATAAGATAAAGTCTTGGCATACCCATTAGAACACAACACAGTTCTCGAGTCCCCCGAATTAGCACAAACAAGCAACCCTTGCTTTTTAGAGACAAGAATTGACGTAGCAGTACACCCAGAATGATCATTCTTCAACACAATATCCTTCATTAATTCCACATCCGTATTCAAATAAGCATCAATCAACCCCTGAGACAAATTGCCCTCTTGGAAACTCTTTGTACCTTGTAAGATCCCAGCAACTTTCTCCCCAGCAAACTGTGCCGTCGCAGAACCCCCATGTCCATCAAAGATTGCATAGAACGCAATGTGATCATCATTATCCCCAGAGGCAACGTTTGGTTCTACAATGTGAGAATCCTCCATCGACATACGCCAACCTTGCATGGCACATAGCCCGAAGGCCGTCAGTAAATCAGCACCGGAATGATGCTCCTTGTCGATAACAGGGTTAGACAAAATTTGACCCATAGTAGTAGTATATTCGGTAGTATATTAGTGTGGGTCTTGAAGTAGATTGTTTATTAAAACTGATTTCCCTTCAGTTTCTTTCTCTTTTAATCTCACTCGTGGAAAAAATCGTGAAAAAATTGCAGAGATTGGGGGGAAAATCTGTTACACAATTGATTTGTCAATAGAAAGACCGATTTTTGGAAACGGTAGTGACCATTTGAATAGTACTCGCTATTGTAATATAGTGTGTAGAATTACAAATATCCTTATGAGATCCACAAGTGTTATGGCAAAAGATACACCTCTCTATCGATATCACCAACGACGAGACGATTTTACACCGATGAGTCAATATCAAGATGGCCCGATTTTTCAGTATAAAAATTTAATATATTAGTGAACTATTTACAAACATTTATCAATTCAGTAAAGGAACCAATCATATTAACAATTCGCTATGACCGAGATTCAACCTAGTCTGGACACCCTCAAGCAATTGGTCCTCGAGAACAACGATGATCAGATAAACATGTACCCGGTCTACAGCTTCCTACCATCCCTAGAGCTCACCCCACATGTCGCCTATTTGAAATTGGCTGATTTGAATAACCCAAATAGAAGAGAATCCTTTTTGTTAGAAGGTGCAAAGACTAACAATGAATTGGATCGTTATTCTTTTATTGGACTCTCCCCAAGAAAAATTATCAAGACTGGACCTCTAGAAGATAAGGAAGTCGATCCATTGAGTATCCTAAAGGAAGAGATGTCTTATACCAAAATGGCAGAGAATGTTCCAGGTCTACCACCATTGAGTGGTGGTGCTGTCGGTTATATCTCCTACGATTGTGTGCGTTACTTCGAGCCAAAGACGAAGAGACCTTTAAAGGACGTCTTAAAGTTACCGGAAGCATATTTGATGCTTTGTGACACTATCATCGCATTCGATTACGTTTTCCAAAGATTTCAAATTATTCATAACATCAATACAAAAGAGACATCTCTCGAGGAAGGTTATAAATTAGCCACGAAGGTCATTGACGATATTGTTGCCAAGTTAACTGCACCAACTTCTGATGACATATATCCAACTCAACCACCCATCAAGTTAGGTCAAACATTCACTTCTAATGTTGGTCAAGAGGGTTACGAAGACCACGTCTCCACTTTGAAGAAACATATCAAGAAAGGTGATATCATTCAAGCAGTGCCATCCCAAAGAGTCGCTAGACCAACATCTTTACATCCCTTCAACATTTACAGACATTTGCGTACAGTCAACCCATCCCCATACTTATTCTACATCGACTGTCTTGATTTTGAAATCATTGGTGCCTCACCAGAGTTATTATGTAAATCTGACAAACAGAATAAAGTTATCACACATCCAATCGCGGGAACAATCAAACGTGGTAAGACCACCGAAGAAGACGATGCCCTTGCCCTTGAGCTTTCAGGTTCCTTAAAGGATCGTGCGGAACATATCATGTTAGTGGATCTCGCACGTAATGATATAAACAGAGTCTGTGATCCGTTGACCACTTCCGTTGATAAATTACTTACCGTGCAAAAATTCTCTCATGTACAACATTTGGTCTCTCAGGTTAGTGGGACATTAAGACCCGAAATGGATTGCTTTGACGCCTTTAGATCTATCTTCCCTGCAGGGACCGTAAGTGGTGCTCCAAAGGTCAAAGCTATGGAATTAGTCGCAGAGTTAGAGGGTGAAAGACGTGGTGTCTATGCCGGTGCCGTTGGTTCTTGGAGTTACGATGGGAAGACCATGAACACATGTATTGCTTTGAGAACTATGGTTTATAGAGACGGTATTGCGTACTTACAAGCAGGTGGTGGTATTGTCTTTGATTCAGATGAGTATGATGAATACATTGAGACTATGAATAAGATGAAGGCTAATCATGCTACTATTGTACAAGCAGAAAATATTTGGGCTACAAAGGTTGGATCTGTTTAAACTTATAATAATAATTTATAACTCATACATATATACCTATATCTTCTTATAAATAAACGATCGTTAATTACTAGTTCATGTGTGTTATTTATTGTCTTGCTGCATGTTAACCGCGTATGACTTATTTAGGAGAATATATTGAATAAACGGATGTTGAATGCGTTAATATACATGATTTATAAAGGTATATGTGTAAATTAAATAAATTAAAATTTATGCTGAAAAGTAGTTCATGAAAATATGTTATGAGAAAAATTGGCCAATGTTGAATAAGGCAGCGTCTCTCATAAGAGGGAAAAAAATTAGAAATAAAAATCATAAAATGAAAAAATCAACTAATTAAATCAATTTATTTCTCGTATTGTCCACGGAAGTACTTAGCAGCTTGAACCATATGAGTTAAGGATAATCTAGTTTCTTCCCAACCTCTAGTCTTCAAACCACAGTCTGGGTTAACCCAGAACTTTTCAGCTGGGTAGGTCTTTAAGATGGTTTGAATCTTAGCGATAAATTCTTCAGTGGATGGAATTCTTGGGGAGTGAATATCGAATAAACCTAAACCGATATGGTTTGGATAATCCTTGAATTCAGCAATGTAGTTAGCATCATCTTTCTTTGAGAACTCAATTGAGACTACATCAGCATCCAAGGCCTTGATATGGTTTGGATCCAAGTCGGAGTAACAGAAATGAGAGTGGATTTGAGTTTTGTTGCTAACACCAGAGGTAGCAACTCTGAAAGCTTCAGCTGCCCATAATTGATAATCAGATCTTTCAGCGCCAGCTCTTAATGGCAAACCTTCTCTGATAGCAGGTTCATCAACTTGAATGATCTTAATACCAGCTGCTTCTAAGTCGTTGACTTCATCTCTTAAAGCTAAGGCTAATTGGTAAGCTTGAGTTTGTTGATCGATATCATCTCTTGGGAAAGACCATCTCAAACAAGTGATTGGACCAGTTAACATACCCTTAACATGCTTCTTTGTTAATGATTGAGCGTAAACAGATTCCTTAACGGACATAGCCTTTGGTCTAGATAAGTCACCAACAATGATTGGTGGTCTAACGTATCTGGAACCGTAAGATTGAACCCAACCATTAGTGGTGAAAGCGTAACCCTTAAGTTGTTCACCAAAGTATTGGACCATATCATTTCTTTCTGGTTCACCATGGACCAAGACATCTAAATCAATTTCTTCTTGGAATCTGATGACCTTTTCAATTTCAGAATTGATAAAGGATTCGTATTCTTCAGCAGAAATGGCACCCTTGTTAAATTTGTTTCTGTTGATTCTAATGTCCTTAGTTTGTGGGAAAGAACCAATGGTAGTGGTTGGGAATAATGGTAACTTAAAGATTGGTTTTTGTTCAGCTAACCTTTGAGCAAAAGGAGCAGCTCTGGTAGACATTTTGACGTCGATAGAAGCGACTCTAGCTTGAACAGTTGGATCATTAATGATAGATGAGGTAGCTCTTGAAGCAATGGATTGGGCGTTGGCGGTTAAAGCAGCAGTGACATTTTGACCTGAAACATTCTTGGCAATGGTAACGACTTCAGTTAACTTTTGAGTAGCAAAGGAAAAGTAACCCTTTAATTCAGCGTCTAACTTAGTTTCATTCTCCAAATCAACTGGAGTGTGTAATAAAGAAGAGGAAGTAGCAACAACGACTCTGTCAGCACCTAATTTAGCAATAGCCTTAGTAACCAAATCAGATGACTTGGCAAAGTTGTTCTTCCAGATGTTTCTACCGTCAACAATACCGACAGATAAAGTTTGGTTAGCTTCAATAATAGAGACAACATCGTCAAATTGCTCAGCAGATCTGACGAAATCGAAGTGGAAACCAGCAACTGGTAAACCCTTCAAAGCAGCCAAGTTTGGAACAACTGTACCGAAGTAAGTAGCTAAGGTAATCTTTGGTAAATTAGATTGTTCACCAAAATAAGTGTAAGCCTTCTTGACAGCAGCTTGAACAGATTCTGGTAAATCTAAGACCAAAGTTGGTTCATCTAATTGGACATCGGTGGCACCAACAGCGGCTAACTTTTGTAAAATTTCAGTGTACAATGGTAATAATTTGTCTAACAAGGATAACGGGTCCAAATCTAGGGAGTCCTTGTCAGATTTACCTAAGTATAAGAAGGAGACCGGACCTAATAATACAGGTCTGGTTTGAATACCTAATTCCTTGGCCTCTAAGTATTCATCGACTGGCTTTTGACCATTTAACTTCAATTGAGTAGAGTGTGAGAAAGTTGGTCTGACATAATGGTAGTTAGAGTCGAACCACTTAACCATCTCTAATGCGGTGACATCGACAGCCTTTTCGGTTTCAGTGGCCTTTCTTTGTAAACCTCTACCCATAGCAAATAAAGTGTCCAATTGAGATAATTGGTACTTTGTGTAACGTTCTGGAATAACATTGAACAAAACAGATAAATCTAATACTTGGTCGTAGAATGAGAAGTCATTGGAAGCGATGATCTCAACACCAGCATCCTTTTGCAACTTCCAGTTTTGGGCTCTGATATCCTTACCGACTTTTAACAAATCCTCGACAGAGGTCTTACCGTTCCAGTAAGCTTCAGTAGCCTTCTTTAATTCTCTATTTGGGCCAATTCTTGGGAAACCTAAGACAGCAGATTTAACCATGTTGATAAGTTGGATATTAATGGGAGATGGAGGTAGGTATGATAAGTGTTAGTTATCCTGATTGAATGTCTGAGATACAAAATACAAAAATAAAAGAACGAAAGACAAGACAACCTGCCAAACCGCCCCTTGGTCCACCCTTATATACATTTCAAAACCCACAGCTTGCCCTTACACATCCCACATATTTGCCCAGACCTATCGGAGTAAGTTGTTCCATCAGAGCACACTCACATGACACTGTGTGAAACCTTTTACTCTCGGGTCGTATAACTAACCCATCGCACACTGGAGATCAACTGTGGTGAAATATCGTCCCCTCACACTACTTTTACACTACACTTGATACGAACTTGCACTCGTCATTCTCAGTGGGATGACTCCTGATAAAGTGTGGGATGCGAACATCGGAAATGTCACGTGCGGTTTAGGTGAAACTTTCACGTGCGAGTTTCGTATTTCTGGAATAAGTGATATCCAACTGTGATGGAAGAGTCACAGGCATAGAGAGGTATACTAAGGCCATTTAAGGGATAATGACGGGTGAAAATACGAGTGATAACCAAGTCCAGGCTATGGAGAAGGAAATCGGTAAGTTTAAGTCCAGAAATGATGAGTTGGCGAAGCAGGACGCGACTTTGAAGAAGGAGTACACTACGTTGCTTAGGAAATCGTCAAGTCTCATTGCTGTGCTCAGTGAGATGGACGAGTCTCTCAAAGTAGTCGAGCAATCAGAAAAACCTCTGTTGATTTCTGAGAGGGCTGTCAATATAGTCCCTGGTTTACAATGGTACAATAACCAGATTAATATTCTGATGGAATCTCTGGAGGAGCCAAATATTGATGAACAAGGCAATGAACAAGAATTTATCGTTCCAGAGGAGTTGATGGACTCTTACAACTTGTTCAAGAGCACTCCTTTATTATATAAAGACTCTGTACAGTAATCTTCATATTCTATTTGGGCATCTTTGATGAAATAATAATACATAATAATAATATAAGAAAAAAAAAATATGCATGCATTTGATTATATAGATAATAATGTTGTGTCGTTTTATTCCGGAGCAAAGGGTTCAACTGATTTGCTTCGCCTTTCATGTCTAATGACGTTTTCTAGACTTCTTGTGTTGATGAATAGCCCACAGAGGAACTTACGTACATGTGGCTTGAATCTGTACTTGTTCATCATATCCATCACTCTGAAAAACATCGTATCACTCTCAAATAGTGCTGGACCATATCTGTTATTGAGCTCAGTGATGGTCTTGATCGCTGCGTTAGAGAGGATGTGATTACCCAATTGACTAACGGCATTGATCACCTTGTCATAAATATCATTGGACTCATTGGTAAACACACTAGAGAAAGTGTTGGCTCGAGTCTTCCTTGTACCGTTACCATCCTCAACAATATCCTCGCAACCGGAAAAGTCGGCCATTGTGCTATCAATAGCATCCTTCCCACATAACATTTGGTTCAAATTGTATTTGATGGGAGTCGACTCCTCAGTGATTGTACCACTAATCTTGTCAAACTCTACAGTTTCACTATTATACTCCTTGTGAACCATCCATTTCTTTTCATTATAAGACAAAAATTTATCAAGTCGATCGGGTAAAGTGATACCCATAGGCTGTCCTTGAACACTAATCGAACAATTCCACCCCATCTCATCCATAATTTCACAACCCTCACTTGTGCGACTCACCAAACCTAACGCATAAAATGCAGTAAACCTAACGCTTGTGACACTTGCTCCATATGAAATTTGAATAATATCTTCCACTAATGAATAATTATCTAACAGACCAATACCAAGATCAGTAGATCCAATATATCCACAGCACCATAAAGCTGCTTTTAGTTTCAAGATATTCTCGGCATTTTCATCCATCATGGAATCACTAATGTACAGTTTGATCGTATTCATAAACTCTACTAAATCTCCACTTTGACTCAAAAGTGTGATACCATCCTCAGTCTTACATAAACTTTCGTAGAAATGCAAGGGCAATCGGCTAGTCTTGGAATATGAAGTCCTCTTCAATGTCAATTCATTCTTTCTCAAAAATTCCTCCACTATACCAACATATTCAATATTTTTCTCAGCTAGCCAGGACTTCCTTTCTTGTTCGACAAAATCGATCTCATTCAGCAATTGAAACCCAGAGGGTCTGCCTAATAATTCGAAAAGAATTGGTGATCTGATGAAAACCATTTGATTTAAAAATGTCCGCAGGGAAACACTCACTTCCTTGGATCTATCTCCTTCGACTATATACTCGTATAAGGCTTGGTCTGCAATAGCTACAACATTTGGGCTCATATCATACAGCTGTCTTGTTAACATCTCTGTCTTGAATCTTTCTAATTTCAATTTATCTTCACCATTCTCATCATTTGTGACCTCCATTTGTAAAGATGTAAGTCTTTGACCAACGTATTTTGTAGCTCTGAGACGTATGTTTTCATTTGAAATAACCAAAGCCTTCCCAAGAATTGTTCGACAATGTGGTGAAAATCTCAAATCTAATTCTGGTAATGTCAGTAATAAAAACTTTAACCCAATTTTGGAATCCGGTTGGAACATTTTATATATGACGGTAAAGAAATTCCAACGCATCAAGACACTAACACCGTTAGCTGAACTAGTCAAAATTCCAATAAATTTAAAATAGCCATAAATCATCTTTGTTCTCAACGTGGTCTCATTGAAAATATTGTCTGGGGAGTTTTCTTCCATAGCTCTGAAAAGCAAAGATGCCAATTGTGGAATTATTTTGGTATCATCATCTAGAATCTTCATACCTTCTGGATTTGATGTTAGCATTCTGAAAAATGCACAACCAACTTGCACATATTTTTGTGATAATCTTGCACCTTGATCAACATTTGAAAATCTTAATCTCAATGGTCTGTAAAAGACAAGCAACCTTCTTATAAATTTAGTCGACTTCACTAGTTCTTCCAATTGTTTCTTATTCATTAATGGGCCCTCTAATAATTCTTCGATAATATTCCAATTCCAAAGCGTAAAATCTTTAGTCTGTAAAACTCTAGAATCGTAAACCATCTTTCTAAATCTTAAGTCATCAACATCGTCTACTAATGTGTTTTCCTTAACTTTTTGGGTGTATTTCTTCATATTTTCGGAGTAATCAATCTTTACCATCCCCAATGTATTACGATTTTTATTCATATCCTCGACAACTTTACTGAATTCAAAAGTTTCGTCAAAAATAGATGATTGTTCCTTAGGTAGTGACTTAATCGCCGGAAATACGCCATCATCTATAAGATTCATCCTCATATTTAAAAATTCTGCCAATAGGTATCTGCCTTTGGTAAGCAATTTCTTGCTGGATTTCTGCCCACCATTATTGACTATATCCGCAACGTGCCCATAAAAATCACTGTTGTCTAAAATTGATAATAGTAATGCCAGTTGTTGGTTGAATGGTGATGATTCTTTGAGAAACTGAGATGGGACGTTTTTCAGAATAGAATTTTTGGATCTTGTCCTATAGCTCAATGGTTTAATGCGAAGTACATCTAGAAAAATCTCAGTTAGATATTGTGCACAGAGTGGAACTTGAAAAAATGACAGTAATTCCTTTAACGGTTGGAAATTATTCATAGAAAACAGCATTAACCCATTATAATTTTTTAATGCTCGTGATATCAATACTGAAGCATTTTGTAATTTTTCAATGTTTCCAGATGTCTTGGTATTAGTGTCAGAGAAAACTGTTGTTAAGACGCCAATATTAAAATCCTCTAGTATGTACTTTCTTGTACTATGTGTTGACATTAATCCTAAAATTGTGTCTAAGATAATAGATGCCAATGAAAAGGATGTATAGTCTTGTAAAAGATTTTCCAGTACACGCATCCCATGACATTCATTTACAATTTTGGGATTCACAAAACAAAATTCCAACAGTGTCTCTAAAGCCATGTTTCTTAACAAATCGTCTGTCTTTTCAACACAACTTATTACAGCTTGCACTATGCCCTTTACTAAGCACTTCTCATACTTGGAAATTTTACGTATCAACTTCAATGCCTGCTCTCGTTCAATTTGGTAACTATTGTCACGGGCTAAGGATATGATGATAAACGCATCGATTTTAGCATTTAATAGCTCTTCAACAAACTCTTCATCGTTGATCAAGTATCTACAGATTCGAAAAGCAGCAGCCGAAACTAATTTATCTTCCTGAAACAACAGCGATTGGATAGTGTTTAAGAAGGACGATAGCACCAAATTATGTCGAAGTTCTGGATGTTCCTTCAATAAGTCAATCAAATTGTTTGCATTCTTTAGTATAAATTCTGATGACGCATTGTTGTCCTGTAAGCTTTGTAAACATTCGCTTACTTTCCAAGTTGCACTCTCCAAAGTAGTTGTATGTGCGGGAGTATGTTCTTGTTCATTTTTGTCTACAGAATTCATAGTTATTGCACTAATATCCATATCTTCTACCTCAAGTTTCAAAGTATTCGGTGTTGTACTTCGATGAATGCTTGAACTTGTGGTTTGTGCAGATGTTTCCTCACCTAATGTATGTATACTGGATAAATCCTCTCTTGATATCCCCGGTATTGAGTCAAATGAGTAATCCTTTTCAAAATCCGCAGTCTTCCTTGATAAATCATATTGTGCTCTTAAATCGTTAATTTGTCTCTCCAATTTCTTTATAGTCTTATCTAATTCTCTAAGTTGTGTATTTGTTCTTATTCTCACTGAATGTTTCTGTATATGATCCGTTGAATATGATCCCGTGTAAATATTCGATCCAGCAGTATCTCTGACTTTTAATAAACCGTCTTTCTTCCTGTTTGCCTGAGTTAGTTCTGATTGTAAACGAAGGATTTCTGCCCTTACGTTGCTCAACATAATACTAATACTATTTCTTGGTCTTCTGGTCTGTAGCGGACTAGTTGATGATGGAGAGATATTTTCCATTTTCCTAGATGATACAAATGAAGTTGATAGTACCAAATTCTGTTTATTTCTCTTTGACAGACTGTCTGCTCTTGATTTCGTTGAGTGAAACGTAGGAGATCGTATACTTGATGAAGCAGATTGCACCATGGATGATGGACTAGATTTGGAATTTACACCATTCATTGGTGCCAATATAAAGTCCCTTGGTAATTGATGTTTGTTTTAATTTGAACAGGTATGTTCTAAAGATTTTCTGTCTTTGATTATATATCAACCTAGAGCTTTATTATGAGTGCATTTCATTTTAATTAAGCGGGAAATTAGAAATCAAAGATAAAAGGCGAAAGAAAGAATTCAATGCAATAATGATATACATTGGAGTATAAAGAAAGACTGTAATGGCGTGAATTTGAAAAGCTTCATTCTAGCAGATTAATTTAAAATTCATTTATTTCCTGAATTTTGAATGCTTCTGAATATAAACGACTCTAATACTCTGTATTATACACTGACTCTTCAAATATATACAAGTACTGAATGCCTACTATCTAATGACTGCAAATTAATACAACGATTTTATTTCTTGATCTCATTCTGGGTACTACCCTTAATAATATCAGATATACTCTCTTCCTCCGCCTCCAGTTGTGTCCTAATGCTATCCTCAACTTTAAAAAATCGTTTTGTAACTTGACTAAACTCACTCAATGAAGATATATCAAAGATCCAACCTACACCAAAGATAAACATGGAGAAAAATCCCACAGTCAAGCCAGAGGACAACATCAGAGCCTTTGCTGCTTCCCCATTATAACTTTGTGGAGGAGGCTTATTATTAGAGTAAAATAATTTAGGTTTATCTAGAGTTCAATGTTAGTAAAGTTTTATCAATCTGATAGTTTACAATAATTAACATACATCTGAGTGAATTTATTGTCTTGTGTGTCAATCTGGCACATATCAGTGTTAATGCTGTACCTCCAAAGAATCTAATCATTTGCTCTTTATTTCTCTGAGAGTGTTGTGTGTTGGACACATGAGAGGTAGTGATTGTCGTGGAATTAACAGATTCATTAACTTGCATATCTGCCAATATCTAATCAATTGTTGTCTCTATCTGCTTTTCTTTCAACTGTTCAACAATTGACATTTTCAATCAAATTGTTTTCGGAGATTATTAACTAACTATAAGATATGGACAAATTCATCATACAAAAATACAAAATACGCAAGCTGCCGATAGACAAATGTTTCACTTACAATAGATTGATATAGTTTTTTTGTTTTATTAGGATTTTATCGAGTCGTACTATGTAATATATATAGTCAATTTGAAATAATATATATATACACCCCTGGCCCATAAGTTTATATAATATATGCGTTTTATCGTATTAAGTAACATAAAAAGACTGAAAAGGGATTAATCTTGTCTCATCTTTAAGTTTCTCTTTATAACTTTATCCTTCTTAATAATGTACACTATAGCACCCCAACCAGACAATGCATCTCTATCCGCAGCATTCAATAGAGCTTGACTTATAGTTTCAAATAGATCTTCTGCCTCTAGGTTAGGTTCGTATAGGGATTCACACATACCAAACAATTGATCAGATGCAGTCCCACTGACTATAAAATCCTTAGCCTCATCGATACACCCGATTAAATCGAACCCGGCAATGAAAGGTTTCCCTGATTTGGAGTTGATACCAGCGACGACAGGGCCCACAAAATAAGGTCCAAATCTTCTTTCATATAATGTACTGGATACTAATTCTGTGAATGTTTCTGGTTCAATCGGTCTATCCTCTTTCAACTTGTATAAATTTGTCTTGTAACGGAATGTTTCACTCAAGGTGGTGACATCTGTGGCGAGACCAGTAATACCAAAGAATACATGGCCATAATGGAAGATCTTTTCAAAGTTGTTGGAAATACCTAGAGATTGACTACCTAGACGTAAATCACACGCAATGGCAACACAGTCCTTACCGGTCATTGCGACTACGATACCACCATTCATCGAACTTGGATCAGACATCTTGTATTATATTTGTTTTGTTTTGTTCCTGGGAAAGTGTGGTGTGCAAGGGGATAACCTTTTGATACCTGGAGAAGTGGAAGGTTCGTTAATTGTACTGCCCCTTCAAAGCTAGTTAAATCAACTGAAATTATTTTGCCACCTTGAAGTGAATTCCCTATTGAAGATTCAGAAAATTAGAAAACCGCGGCAGGGTAAAGTTTTTGTACTCTCGAGAAAAAGATGTATAGTCTCCATAATATAAAATACAGATAGCATCTATTATTATTGAATGGGAGGGAATACGCAGACACATTATGAAAATACTGTGCTGGCAATGCTACATAATTGTATTTATACACGAATATATATATGTGTGTGTGTGTGTGTGTATTTGTGTTTGTGTATAACAATTCAATACTATACCAACCATTACGCTTAGAACTCCCCGCACAAACTTCAAAATCATTTATCCAAATCAGGTAATCCGTCTGATCTGATATCCTTCACGCGTTGTTTACATGACGCGGAAACACGTTTATAACCTCTCCAAAGAAAAATTTTAACCACCTTATCACTTCCCAACGGTCCCATCGCAAGATTACCAAACCAGTGTCACATGTCTCAGGTCCAGGAACAACAACTCGAGGTCACTCAGGCATCTAATCATAACATGTCCCTCATTTCTACGGCTCCAGCTGAGCCATCGCAAGATATCTCCGGTGGCGTTCAGGAAGGTTCCCAGCAGGGAGAGCCAACTCAACCGGAGTATTCGCAGCAAGAACAACAGCCACAGGAAGAGGAGGAAGATGTAGCGCTTGTATCGTTTGTACAGTTGGAAAAATTGCAAGTTAATGGGATTACAACAGCTGATATCAAGAAACTAAGGGATAACGGTCTTCATACCGTTGAAGCAGTTGCATATGCACCTAGAAAGGCTTTGATGGAGATCAAAGGGATTTCGGAAGCCAAAGCGGATAAATTGCTCAATGAAGCAGCTAGGTTGGTCCCTATGGGGTTTGTTACTGCAGCTGACTTCCATATGAGAAGAGCAGAGATGATCTGTTTAACGACGGGATCTAAAAATTTAGATACCTTGTTGGGTGGTGGGATAGAGACAGGATCCATTACAGAGTTATTTGGGGAGTTTAGAACAGGGAAATCCCAGTTGTGTCATACTTTGGCGGTCACTTGTCAGATTCCATTAGATATAGGTGGTGGTGAGGGGAAATGTTTGTATATTGATACAGAAGGGACATTTAGACCAGTTAGGTTGGTTTCGATTGCACAAAGATTTGGATTGGATCCAGATGATGCGTTGAATAATGTCGCTTACGCGAGAGCTTATAACGCAGATCATCAATTACGTCTATTGGACGCTGCAGCACAAATGATGAGTGAATCTAGATTCTCATTGATCATTGTTGATTCAGTTATGGCCTTGTATAGAACAGATTTTTCAGGTCGTGGTGAATTGAGTGCAAGACAAATGCATCTAGCTAAATTTATGCGTGCTTTACAACGACTTGCCGATCAATTCGGTGTCGCCGTAGTAGTCACTAATCAAGTCGTTGCGCAAGTCGATGGTGGTATGTCGTTTAATCCAGATCCAAAGAAACCAATCGGTGGTAACATTATGGCACATTCCTCAACTACAAGATTAGGCTTCAAAAAGGGTAAAGGTTGTCAAAGAATTTGTAAAGTCGTAGATTCACCTTGTCTCCCTGAAGCCGAGGGTATCTTTGCCATTTATGAGGATGGTATTGGGGATCCAAGAGAAGAGGATGAGTAATTTTTTATTTACGTAGATATTGCATGGTTCCTTCTTTTTTGGGCGATTTTTTTCGATTCAGTTCTTCCTTGCACTACTTTATTGTGTCATTATCAAAGGTGTGTTTCTTTGGTATTCTTATGTATACTTTTTAAATTTTCAATTCAATTCATTTTTTGTTAAATTTTATATTTAGTTAGTTGATTTTATTACGTGTGAATTAAATTTTGGAATCACTTAACATTAAACAAATATAATTTTTAAGAAATAATGTAAATAAATGATAAAGGTTGATCCTTTCAAAAAATGATTTTCAAACATTCTACTTTAGAATCATAAACTATAGGATTGTTAAATAACGCTTTTCATTATATTCAAAGAATACCTTTTTTTTTTTTTTTTTGAAATATTGTAACCCTCTGAATAATTATTGCAAAAGATCATCTAAATAGACACCACTTTTAAAAATGAAAAATGAATTTAAACATAAAAAAGTCATGAACAGAATATTGTACGGGGTCCAGTAAGGTACGAGTTTTCTCCAGAAACATTGCCAACTCCAGATTTTGATGGAAGTATTCCTTCAAATTCCGGATTGAGATTTTCTGTCTCGGAACGAAAAAAAAACGCTATTTTGTCCGAAAATCACTCTACGGTTCGTATCATCATTACCTGCCCCCTGTAATTATGTCGAACAGATTATCTAACTACCTGGAGAAACCACATTTTTGGAAGATTAGATACATTTGCTCCCCTACATTATTACAAATTTGCGATAGCCTTATAGACCCATTCGCTATCTGAAGGCTAAGTTTCTGGCGAACTACCAATCACCTTTTTTGTAATCTGCCAAGAAATTACACAGCTTGAATAGGAAACAATAGGAATTAATCTCACATTACAGCCACAATATTCAACTTGATAAAGTTGAATATACAGAATTTAGCCCCCCTTTAGAACAAGATAAATAAACAATGCTTAAGAGATTACTATCCATTAATAGATCGAATAAAGAAAAGGAGTCATACAATAACCAAGATGCAAAATCTCCACCAAAGACGGTCAGATCTTTGTCAAACAAAGTAAGCTCGAGAAAATCAATCAGTGAAAGACCAAGAATATTCCCACAAACTATACCCAAGAAACATAATAAGACAGATACACAATGCACGATTAGTCCGACATCAATGAAACACGATCCAACAGCGCATTTCTATCATGAAGAGGATCAAAATTATACGATAAAGGTTAAACAATCGTCTCAAAAAAATCATGATTTTTCACATAGCATATCTCCAAAAACATCAACAACTTTATCACATACAGATCCCTTCGATGAGCTTTCAATTCTAGATATAACCTTGTTGTTCCCAAAGACCACTAAACAATTACCCTTTGGTAATGGGTCCAATAAGGTCTTTGGTTATGAGAATTTTGGTAATACTTGTTATTTGAATTCAGTTTTACAATGCCTTTACAATCTGTCGGATTTCAGAACTAGTATACTGGAGTATCCCACAAAGAGTGAATTAATGGAAAGACATCGAAAAATAAAAATGACGGGGCTTGCCCCAAGAATATTTACAAAGGATAGTTTTGACCCAAATTATAAAGCTACTGAACAGAATAGAAAAACAACAATTGAGGAGTATAATGATAATAGCACCTCAGATTCCTCGAACAAAAATGAAACTCAAGAGAAAGAGGAAAAAGCACAAAAGAGAAGCTCATTTATACCTGGCCTAACAAAATATACACTGGAAAATTCAAAGGAAGGCTCTAAGGACAAGAAAAACGGTGCATCACCAAAGAATGAAAGTGTTGAACCTATTCATACTATAATAATGTCTGCAGATACGATAACAGAAAAGTTACATGTAAATTGTCGTACTATTATTGTTGGGAGAAAATCACAGTCGTCCCACACAAATAATACCCCAAATGAGAACATATATGATTTACAGCATAGGCATATACATCAAACGCATAATTATACAGGCCATCATGAATCAAATCCATTTTTATTTAATGGTTCTACTAGTTCCGAGATCACGAGTGCTTCTACAATTATATCATCCATTAATGCTACTCCACAAGAAAATCAACCAGAAATACCTGAGAACAAAACTGTCCCTGCATTTACCTCAGATCAAAGAAAGAAAGAAGCTCTGATTAGGGGCCCAGTATTAAATATAGATCATATGGTTAATCGTGCAGCCAAGCCAAATGTTTATAATTGTCTCAAGGATATCTTTGAATGTATTACAGAAAATGAGAACCTGACTGGTATAGTTTCGCCAACTCAATTTATAAAAATTTTAAAAAAAGAGAATTTCCTATTTAATACCCCAATGCAACAGGACGCTCATGAATTTTTAAATTTCCTATTAAATGATTTGAATGAATATTTGCAATATCACCCAGATGATTTACCAGATGGGGCCAGAACATTTATTTTGGATCAATTTCAGGGTACTCTAACTAATAGAAGTAAATGTTTGACTTGTGATACTATTACAACCAGCGAAGAACTATTTTTAGATTTCCCTATAGAGATTAAGGGTGATGAAAGTATTGATATCCAGGATGTGTTACAAAGTTATCATCAAAGGGAAATGCTAAACGGATTAAACAAATATTATTGTAACCAATGTCATGGTTTACAAGAAGCCGAAAGATTAGTTGGATTGAAAAAATTACCAAAAACTTTGGCAATTCATTTGAAAAGATTCAAGTACGTTGAAGAAGAGCATGCCAATATTAAATTATTTAACAAAATTTATTACCCTCCTGTATTAAACATTACCTCCACATTCGATAAATCAATAAACAGGACATACGAATTAGTGGGCATCGTCGTTCATTTAGGTAGCGGACCTCAACATGGTCATTACGTTTCCCTCTGCAAAACTGAATTATTCGGATGGTTATTATATGATGATGAAACTGTCGAGTCCGTAGATGAATCTTCAGTTCTCAGATTCTTCGGTGATACCACAGACCAAACAACTGCATATGTCCTATTTTACAAGGAAATTGAAGAAAGTGATAGCATTCAAATTGAACAGAACCTTGAAGCTAAGAAGGTTACAGAATCTGAATCTATAGAAGAAAAGATTGGCCAGTTGATAAAATATGATGATTGGATTACGCATCGTGAAAAGAAGGCCGCTGCCAGAAACGAAAAGAAACTCTCAATACCAGAAGACAAAGAGCCAGTTAATAAGGAAGTAGATATTAAGAAAGGTAGGAATAGTGATCGTAAAAGCAGTAGTGGATCAATGAAGAGTAAAAGAAGGTCCAGAATTATGAGCTTTATCAAAAGTTAGAAATGATGGATATACATCAAGGCTTTGACTTATGGCCCCCGAATGAATTTTTACATGAGTGATTTAATCAGACATGTTTTCAACTATGCATATATTAAATTTTAATACTTAATACTTTATTTATTTATCGTTTCATTCTCTATAAACAGGTTCACCGACCTTCTGAGATACATAGGAATCTAAATACTGATTCTAGTCGTTTATTCAAATCTGTATTTGAACTATTTTACAAATCTTGCATATTCCTATTTAATTTACATGCCAGGTGCATGAGTGAACAAGTACGAAATGGATTCACCATTGTGTAGCCTTCTAATAGCTTCAGCTAAGGTCGGACTGATATCAATTTGTTCAATAATTGGGATATCTAATTCAACTGGAACAGTATTGGTACAAACGATTCTTGATAATCTACTGTTTCTTAATTTAGCTTCTGCATCACCGGAAAATATACCGTGTGTAACAAGAGCAATAACCTCCTTAGCGCCATTGTCTAATAGGGTATCAGCTGCCTTCGCTAAGGTACCACATGTATCAGCCATATCATCAATTAATAAACAGGACTTACCGGTAACATCACCAACCAAGACCATCTTAGATACTTCGTTAGCCTTTTGTCTTTCCTTGTGAATTAAAGCAAAGTTCAAGTCTAATTTATCAGCTAAAGACGCAACTCTCTTGGCCCCACCAGCATCTGGAGAAACTAAGATAGCGTTGGCTAAATCAGTCTTTGTTTTCATATAATGTAGTACACTTGGTTCCGCATATAAGTTATCAACTGGGATTGTAAAGAAACCTTGGATTTGGGAAGCATGCAAGTCCATAGTAACAACACCATCACAACCAGCAGTTTGTAGTAAATTGGCCACTAACTTAGCAGTGATTGGAGCACGTGATTTATCTTTCTTGTCTTGTCTAGCATATGGAAAGTTAGGAATAACTGCAGTAATTCTTCTAGCAGAAGCGGTTTTACAGGCATGTATTAGGATTAATAATTCCATTAAGAAATCATTAATTTCTTGTTCACCAAAACCAGTTTGAATAATATAAACATCTTCGTCACGAATGCTTTCACCAATTGTGACAGAAGTTTCCTTGTTAGAGTATTGATAGACACCAACCTTGGATAATGGAATACCTAATCTCTTGGAGATTAAATTTGCTAATTCTGGGTGAGAGTTACCTGCTAATAGCTTAATACTATTTGATGACATATCTTCGTTATCGGCACTCATTTAATATGGATATAAGAATAAATTGAGAAGGAATTAACTTATAGGAAATTCTTCATCTACAAGGTTGAAAATCACAAAACACCTATTACAATAGCTAGCAATCTTTTAAGAGATGAGTTACCGATGTTCTTAAAATTTTTCTTTCAATACCTGCAGTAAAAATTTTTAGTACACAGTCATGTGATCAGATCATATATGCATAATTGGATGGAAGAATAAAATAATTGCAATAATAATGATTAAACATAACTCTTCGTGTCAGGAATAGTATAAGTACATATTATGGAAATGGTATCTTATCATTAAAAACATTAATTATTATATAAAGAAGCTCAAAAGAATTATATGTAGGGTGAGCGGCATGATACAAAGGACAAATGGAATACATAGGCGGAATAGTATTTAGAACTTTTCAAGCTTGAGAATCAACTTGCCTTGTGCACGCTGTGTATTCATGTAAGAGAGTGCTTCCTTAGACTTCCTCCAATCGTATACTTTATCAACAATTGTTCTAACTGTTCCATCTGCCAACAATTCACCACATTTACGGATCCAATCGTTCGAGGAAGCCGTCTTAGCATTAGGATCAAAGTAGAAGTGAATATAGTCATATGACCATAACATAGAGGCAAACATTTTTCTAGCATTTGCACTTGGGTTGTCCCAAGAGTTAAAAACATCATTCTTGTAATCAGCAACGTAGTCACCAACAGTGGTTAAGTAGGTACCCTTTGTCTTAATGATATCACCAGAATGCTTCAATATATCATAACCTCCAATAAAATCCAGGACAACATCAAACTTACCTTGATCATAAGGCATTAAGATTTCCTGATCAGAGCCGTCTTCATAAGTGACAGCTTGTTGTTCCTTGATCATTTTTATCAATGGTTTACTTGATTTACCTCTCCATGATAGATAATTAATAAAAATCATAGAATCTTTTAAATCCGGGAATAGCTCTTTTAACTTATCAGCACTACTACCTGTGGTAACAATTACTAATTTCTTATCAATATTATAGTGATATTTCAACAATTGGATGACGCACATACCTACCGAACTTGTACCACCGTTGATTAAAACGTTGGAATCCTTCCGTAAGGCACCGCTTTTGTCCAATCTATCCAATATATTGAATGCAGCCCCTAAACAAAATAATGAACCAGCTGCAACTTCTGGTTTCATAGATTTAGGTTTAATTAAAATTGGATCTAATTTAGGATCAATCAATATACTACTTTGCAATGCACCTTTGGCCAAATGAGGATGATAGTATATACCAAAGACTTCGTCACCCTCATTCCATGTATCTTGCAAACGTTCACCAACTTGAGTGACCACACCACTATATTCTCTACCAAAACCGACTTCGCCATAGATTGCTGAAGAATAACCATTCTTAATCTTTTTGTCAACTGGGTTTAAACCAACATATTGAACTTCAACAACAAGCTTATCCTTACCAATTGGCATCTTGATCTTATTCTCATAGGAGAATTCAGTTGGACCAGTCTTCGAATGAAAGACTAAGGCCTTAATTGGGATGAATCTGACATGTCTAATAGGTCTTGCAACTCTACGCAACTTTGGTGGATCGGCTTTAATCTCTTTTGGAGCTGGTGGAAGCGGCTGCTGAGCCATAATCTCTAGCACTGGATCATGCTTCTTTAAAATTTTTTCTGACATTTAATTATTGCGTTATTTGAGTATACAAAATCTCTTTAACTTTCACAGATTGAATTAACTGAATCTGTCGGAATATGTGTTTATAAACGTTTGAATGCGGCCCTTACATAAGTAAGTATTTTATATTCAACTCGGATCGGATGTAAATTACTCGTTCGGGAATTCCTGATTTTGCCGATTTTCCAGCGCAGAATAATAATTATATGATAAATAATTATCTCATAATAGAAGAAAGACATGTACAACCATGTATGGCTGAAAAGAACCGTGCATTTATGAGCATGAGGTGAATCAATTCACATAATTAATAGAAAAAAAAAAAAACCATGTAAAAAACAATCCGGATTACAAGTACACTTACTTAATATTTATTGTTATTTTAAGCGATGATTCCGAGAACTTCAGGAGCCTCTATACCAGCCTTTTGAAAATATTCAGCTAAGTCCTCTTGGTCAAATATGACGTCGATCATAAGTGAGCAACTAGGACAGATAGCGATATTTTCACCATCAAACATATCATCTATCAATATTTCAAATCGATCTCCACATGGACACGGATATGTGAACATTTGAAGATCAGGTAAAAAGGTCATGTCTTCGATTTCCACTTCGTCGTACGTAGACATTTTGTTCTTATTGATATATTTAACTAACTACCTTAGTAAATAAAAATTTAGCGGCTACTTAAACCAAAGCCACAATTGGTAGTTTTGTTTTTCAAATTATACCAGTTAATAACAAATATATATCTAACACCTCAACTCCATATATATGAATTTTATTTATTTCTTGAATATTAATTAGTAAGCTCTGGTTAGAAATAAACTTTACAACACACCCATCATTATATTCGACTGCTCTACATCCATACACCAAAAACATCCAAACATTATTCTATTGATAAAATTGGTTTAGTTTTTTTTAAATTGCCGAGAAGAATCACCTGGGAAACTTTCAAAAAAGGACTCCGAAGCGAACTTTTGCTTAATGTTTCGAAATATTAAACATATAACTTATTATTATATTTTGCTTTACACTATCTTCATTAATTGAAACCCCGTAAACAAAACTCACCAGACAAAATGTATGTGCAATTATAATGTTAAAAACGTTATCAAAAGATTAAAAGACTAAGTGTACAGCTGTGAAACTTTGAATTGATAGATCTATTCTATCTGATTGCTTAGCTTCGGTGGAAATGACATCAATGCGGAATGTACTTTTGTTGTTCAATTCTGCAATGCCTTTTCCCAAAGAGTCCTCGTTGATTCAAACCTGATACATTTATTTTCTTCCATCTAATATACACATTTTACTAACAGATAGTTTAAATTCCAAATTTAATCTTAATTTTTTTTAGTATACATAATGGGTATTTCTCGTGATTCTCGTCATAAAAGATCTGCTACCGGTGCTAAGCGTGCTCAATTCAGAAAGAAGCGGAAGTTCGAATTAGGTAGACAATCTGCTAACACCAAGATTGGTACCAAGAGAATCC